>JAODUE010051869.1:0-40546 GCA_027564755.1 Amblyopsis hoosieri | reverse complement strand
AAGGGAAGTTTGCTGAAGCTGCTGCCCCCGCGACCCGACTCCGGATAAGCGGGAGAAGATGGATGGATGGATGGATGTCCGAGGCAGTCTGGCACTCCTGGGACTCGTCTATTTAGGCATTCTTCAATAGGAACCCAGCTAGGGGTTGGGTCACAATCTTTACATTTACAACATTTAGCAGATGCTTTTATCCAAACATTTTGTTAGAATAATGACTGCATTATGTTATCAAGGCTATCACACATTACCAATATATCATTAAATCTGCAAACATAATTGATTATAGCCTAAATAATAAAATGCTCAAATTCTAAGAGCAGGATTTTTTTTTAAATAGAGAGAATAAAGAGAAGACAGAAATACTATATAGTCATAGAAAACTTCAGTTCTGAGTGCTATGAGATGGAGAGGTCACTAGTCAAGGTAAGGTGGATTGTGAAGAGGTGAGTGTCTTGTGGAAGATTGGTGATGCTTCTGCTCTGTTTCTTGATAAAGATCTTCCATTGTACACTTAGCAGTGAGATGATAGTGAACTACTTGATGGTGCTTGACTCCTCTTCTTTCAGAATCCAGACAGTGGTCTTTCCAGCCATTGCTCCAGCATTCTGCGACAACTTCACCGTTTCATTTTGTTTCACTCATTGGCTTCTTTAATCCAGTCTTCCCATTGGGACAATACGTTCCAGCAGGACCGCTTGCTTTGTAGACGGTTGTTTTAACACCATGTCTAGGCAGAGTGTGGTGGCTGCATTGTTTTCTAGAAACTTAAAGTGGCGGTATATCGGAGCCTATATGTACACTAACATGCACACGCAGTCAGCCCAGACATGAAAACATGAAAACAGACAGAGAGGCTTGGACTACAACACACACAGTAAGACGTCATTCTCAGCTCAGGATGCAACTATCCATCCTATATTGCATCTGTATACAGATATATTACATCTGTATACAGATGCAATATATAGAACAACAATATATAGAGCACCTTTAAGCTGTCCTAAGGCCCCGATATACTTGCTTTTGTGCAACATGTACACGCAGACAAGCGGCTGCGTTGCGAAAGGGATTGTTCATATACTTGCCTGCATACCTTGCGTGTGCTTGGAGGATTTTAAATATATCTGGTAGGGGGCAGAGATGGGCCGAATCATCACTGGCTGAATCCGGAATATTTTCCTTGACTACATTCGAATCTCCACAACAACAACCAACATGTCAAAATGTGGTGCGGCATGGAGACAGCACATAAATGTTTGGTAATTAAAAACGAACTTCTCTTTGAAACTTTCCGCTATTGTTGTTCTTTGCTTAGAAACTGCTGTTGATCTGATACTGCCCCCAAGTTCATGTGCTGTATTGCATCATGCATATGCGTATCGTTAATTTGTGAGGACACGCACAAACGATGCTCCAAAAGAACGCAGGATACGCGCCCGATACGCCTGGTAGCCATCTTGATGCCAGGGGTGTCGCCCTTCGTCCAGTGTCTTTTGGCAGAAACTGAGGATGTGATCCAAGGTGCCCCTCTTAAAATGTTGGAAGTCCAGAGTGTTTACCATGTCCCAGCAATGCAGGTTGGCTGGGCTTTTTCTCCAAATGAAAAATATAAAATAATAAAAAAAGAAAAAAGAATGATATACAGTATATGACATTTGCAGTGCTAAATGCAAGGTCTTATGCCGTGTATATCTGGAAATAATCACCGAAATCTGTGCAAAAACACATTCATTTGCTAGTGTGCAGCGAGCATATGCACACAAATACATACACAAACACAATCCTCCCCAATCACCCACTAACATGTCCTAGCTCAACTCAACTCATACATAATCACAACCGACAATACTTGTCTATTCCTCTCTTCGCCTGGCATTTCCCTATGCCTCCCTACCCTCCATTTCGCTCTCGCCATCCAAGAAGCCAGGCTGCTGAACACAGAACACCCTGTAAGCCCCGGGCCAATTAGTGTTGTGTTGCAGCATTGTTATCTGCCTGTCATGGTGTCCCCCCTTCCCTGCCTGCTCTCTGTTTGTGGCACCGCAAACCTGCTGTGGCCAGTGTGACTGCTGGGCCGCGGGCAGAACGCTGTCAGAACAGGACAGGGAGACGGGAGGGAGAGAAGAAGACAAGAAGAGTGGACAGGAAGTAGAAGAAGAAGAAGAAGAAGAAGAAGGAATGGATAGGGTTTCCTGCCTGGACTGTATACTTTAGATCTGAGGCCTTGCTGGAAAGTTGTTGGGAAGTATTGCTGCACACAGCTGTACTCAGGCTTACTGTATTCTCCAGGTCCTACACTCCACTTTAACATTTGTATGACAGAAAGTGACGAAAATAGATAACTATAGATTAAAGACAGATGGGAAAGTTCCTGCTTTCTGAGGCCATAACGCTATTTAGAAGAGTTGAGCAACTGTTATGTCGCTTTTGACAATGAGTGGGAAATATTCGCAAACAGTGTTTATGCACCCAGACCTTTCACTTCTACTGCAATGTGTTTTTACTTCATACGATACTTCTGGGAAATATTTGGAAATAATAGGTGAGAAATTTTGTGACACAAAACTGCTGTTCCACAAAACATTTATGTTGGTTATTTGTTGATGTTTGTGAAACCAATCACTGGGAGTTGATGTTGTGAAGATATTATTGAGGTTGGCAATTTATAAAACATTCAAGTCATCTCCTCTTAAATGTCCCAGAATTTTTTTTTATGGTCAATCATTGCTTACACAGTGTATCAAATATTAACAATTTTTCAAATAAAGTTTCTGATGAAGAATACTAACCCTTTTCACCATGGCAATGTCGTAAAGCCAAGACCTTCACTACAATAAGGACTCTTAAAATCTTCTATTAATAAAAAATCTACAATTTGCATTCTACTTTTGCTAGCCATCTGAGTCAAAGACTTGGCATTTAACAGTAGTTATATTTCCAAGACAATTCACTTATTATCAAGACATAGTCATTAACAAAAATGCATATTTGATCTGTGCAAATGGGTTTGAGGCACAATGTGAAGCTGCAGGATATTAGTGGCTAAAATCACATTAGTTTCTTTGAAGAAAGAGCAATTATTTCTGAATATAATTGGTGTTTCCCTTCATCACTTGTGCCACAATCAATTGTTCAGCAACATGCTTAGAGTACCAATCATGCATATTATTAAGTGCCATAACCTGCATAGTGTATCAATCTTTGTCATGAAAAAGAATTAGCACAAAATCAGAACACGAGAAGGAGGCCAACAAGAGTTGATTTATATATTGTTTTGTTCTTGATGCCATTGATACACAGTAATACTCACATTTACGTATTCTCATTTTAACATATCTCACAGTTTCACACTGATTTTCTTGTTTAAACAAAAGCCATAGGCTATCCTTGATAAAACAGAAATATAAACGCATCTGTCCAGAATGTAAGTCAGAAGCAGAGGACTTTCAGTCCCATAGCTTCAAATTGAACTTTGCTTTGTAGAAAGAAATGTATGCTGCTTAAATTTCACAGGCAGACAAACTGTAGAGACGGGGAAGTGGACGCATACAGATTACCATTTACCAAAAGACAAGATACACAGATTGAATCTGGGGATGTGGATTCAGACAACATTTCTGGAAGGTTCACTGGAAAGTTATGTTGTCTTAGAACCGGATGAGCAGCTACTCTACAAAATTGACAGTTCTCACAGGAATACACTATTCAACATGGAGCTGACACTGGCAGAATGCTGTATTATCTGCTGCTACTCACTCTAGGTCATCATAACATGCAGAAAATATTGATTTCAATACAACACCTTGAAATAGTATAATGATATTGTAGGGGTACAGGACAGGTCAATTTGCACTGCCTGACTATAGTGTCTAGATCTAGGCTACTAAAACAGATCAACTGTTCAGTCAGGACTACTTCATCAAAGAACATTTATTAACTTAATCGTTATTTACATTTGGAGGTATGGCTCTGTTCTGTGAGCTCCCTGCCCTTCCATGCGCATGGAAAGCAGCAATCCCGAGCAAATGGGCTAGCAAGGGAAGCGGCAGGAAGAATCTAACCAGCCTAACATTTTTATAATAAACACACAAGTAATTGACCAATGCGTGTTAAGCAACGATCAGCTTGTCTATGACCCAGCAACGTGACACATGTCCTGCTTGACCTTCAGCTAAGCTTTATTTCTATCGGGTGCAGAGAGATGTGTGATAGAGGCACTTCATAGTTCAGTATATTGTGACAGATTATTGACAGCCAGGGCATGAGAAGACCTCCAACCTACAGTGTGGTGTGTGCATATATGTGTGTGTGTGTGTGTGTGTGTGTGTGTGTGTGTGTGTGAGAGAGAGAGAGAAAAAGGAAGAGAAGATAAGTGGACTATAGTGTCACAGCCTATCTTACTACATGTAATTTGGTGAGCATACTGTATAAAGCAAAGCCTATTGCACACAATGCATCTGTAGTTACTCTGAACTGAACTCTGAACTCTGAACTCTGCTTTGTCACTTTTTGACCTGACCCACTCACATCTGCGATATTATAAGGTCACCCGAACACACAGGTTAACCTGTGGAGTTGACCCATGCATTGCTAATGTGTTGAAACATGCTTTTCGGTGGAGGGGGGGGGCGTCATTTATATAGGGTATCATCTATAGCATATCGACAGACTATGGCCGAGTTGCCAAGGGCAACTAGGTCGATAATATGTTGGAAGAAATACTGTACTTCAGCTAAAGTTGAGCTATAGTCAACCAAAACTTTACTTCCCAGCAAGTGGGAGAAAATGGAGGGCATTTAGTTTTATTTAGTTTTTTAAGAAGGAATAGCGATAGGTCCATGAATAGTAGTAAGCCTCATTACTTTGGTAAATGGATAAATGCCCCATGGCTTGTACCACCTACAGTATACCAGCTGCAGGAGCAAATTGGTCTCCAGGGAACCAAGTTGTGTTTATGTGTGTGTGTGTGTGTGTGTGTGTGTGTAACAGACAGACAGATAATAAAACAATAAAATTGGAAATCTAAACAAATTCATTAACCTGCTTAGGCAGTGGAACACTGTCCGTCTGGTGTTGTGTATTTCCTTTTAGCATTTTGCGTGTTTGTATGCACATGCACACGTGCAGCCCCGACATATTTATTCATCGTCCAATTAAACCAACAGTGGTCCTGTATAAAAACAAATGTCAAGGAGCAAAGTCATGTACCTGGACAAGTTTTACCCCAGGACCTTCCCAGACTTACCCTCGCATTTCCTCCAAAAAGGTGAGAAAAAGTTTCCACAGAGAAACACACTGCTAATTGTATTTGACACATATATACACTGATGGGAAGTTTTTTTGTACACTCTCCAGTACATACAGTGCAATGCATGTCTTTGTAATGACTCAATGAATTTGGACATACTGACACTATTGTCACAGCAGCTTCATGCACTCCAATACAGAATACAGCTTCAGTTTGGTCAACCTCACCAGATACTCACCTTCTCCCTATGTCCTTAGGTAGATAGTTAAACCTTTGAACCCTCCCTCGTATGTGACTTTGTGTGGCTTTCTGTTTTTTAAATCTAAGAATTTATGGCTAGACTTCAAGAAACTTTCATTTTTACAACGTGGGAAAGTTTTGTTTGTCTTCTAAGAAAGACACCATCATGAATTGCGTTCACCTTCCTGTGGTTGTTGTGAAGCAACGGGTCTGTCACTAGAGAGCATCTTAAGGTTTCACTTAACTTACTGCACAGTACCTGCTTGCGACCGATAACACTTAACCCCTTGATAAACCCCCTTCCCATCTGGGTCATGGCACCATTAAAACACCATTGTGTCCCAGTGCAGGACCTAAACCCTGGAGTTCCGGTATTAGCACACTAGCCAGGCTAAAACCAATATGCTCTCCGTTGCTAGAACATCTGTGCCTTTGGCCACTGCTACAGTGACAACTATCTAACTACTACATCATTTAAGTTGCAAATGTGAGAGAAAATAGCAGAGCAGCAGTAAAGTTGTGCAGAGCTCTTTTTAGCCAAAATGATTACAGATTAATTCAGGGGTTACACATTTAGAAGGAAATAATCAATAATGATCACATTTTAATATACTAAATTCAAGAAGTGATTAGTCAATCTAGTTATTAAACAACAAACAAATACAGACATATTCTGTCAAAGTAGGAAAATAGAAAAAGTCAGTTATCAAACTTCAGACTATAGAGTGAGAAGGGAAAGAAATTAAATGAATCCCAAACAACAAATGCTGGTCTTCTAATATTTAGCTACATATTTCAGTATGCTATGATCAGCTATGAAAAAGAAAGCACAGTTCGGTACTCAGTTTATAGAAAAGCAATTATCAAGATGTGACAAATTAACCCCTGCCCCAATAGACAGATCTATTTCTATTTGGAGCCTGGCTCCATCTATCTCCTGGTACATTTGTCGTATCTGCTATATGAACTTTTACATGCTCATTGTGTTCATTCCCTGTCTCCACAATAGACCACTAAATACAAGGAAGCTCTATCTTTGGTGCCAGGAAATAGACATATGCATTGATTAGATTAACCATTTGGTCGTTAGATAGACATGCCTTTCTTATGAGCCTATTTGACTGCATCTTCTGCCGTTAATGACGTAGTCACCACGAACTATGCTACTAATGACATCTCGAGAGCTGTAGTATAAAGACAGTGTTCCGAACGTTCGTTGGAACTATGGTTTTGGGAAACAGCTGTGTCGTTTAACGATGCATAGTTCAGACTATGGTTTTGGGAAACACTTCCAACCATGTAAGTTGCTAACATAGTTAGCAACGATGCTTTTGGGAAACGCACCCCCGTATAGCTGGAAACACGACGCTGATTGGAAAACCACGCCTGTATAAACACGACGCTGATTGGAAAGTTCAGTTGCTGCTCGGGCACATTCAAAATGATTCCGAAGCTTTCCAGACTGACTCTCATGGCGAATTTAACTGAAGCTCGCGAGATCAGGATGGTCTCATGAGGCTACAACTGTACTGTAGACTGCACCAATTGACTCTAGAATGATTTGTGTCTAAAAATATTTCTTGAGTATTACATTATTGCTAATATTACAGTATTAGTTTGATGTGAGCACTTCTTCACATAACACAATATAAGGAATATGTAATAATAATAATAATAATAATCTATATAAACATTGTCTTAATTAAACCAGTGTCCACTTGCCCATTAACTTCACTAATCCTATTACGCACAGTTAAATTGAGCCCTATCTTCTATTTTCTTCCCTCCTCCACTCACCCTGCCACTGATTCAGGAGAGTTTCTTGTTGAGGTGTAAAAAAAATAAAACACACAGTGTGATGGAACAGACCATTTACAGAGAGTACAGTAGAGAAATGAGAGACAGGCTGACAGAGAAGGAGATGATGTTGTGCGTGCCGTGGGAGCGTATAGAGGACATTTTTGAAAAAGGCCTTTTCACGTCTGCGAGCCAGACAGATCAGAGAAACGCCGACACACACCAGAAGCACTCCAGACAGGCGCGATAAAGTGCACGCTTTTCTTGACTATTGAAAGGTGGAGGCAGTTACAATGAAAAGTTCAAAAACGTACATTTCTACCAACAGGACCTCTCAGACGCAGAGACACACACACGCACATGCACATGCGAAATTATCGCACACACACACACACACACAGCCTGTGTTAGCCTTCCTCTTCTCTCCAGTGCGGTGAGTCAGATCATTTCTCTGAGGCTGAAAGCTGCAGTTGACAGCAGGTCTCTGGAATCAGACAGTTCATGTTGGTCTGCAGATTCATCTGTCTAAAGGCTAGTGACTTGTCCCTAGCCTGAGTCTACAGGTGCACACTGTAAGGGTTGTGGTCCTATTTGCTATGTCATTGCTTTTCTGTGATATGCTCTACATTACCGTCTTAAATATTTGATCAATATTTTGGAGCATACATGATTTGATTAGCTAAATTAGCTTGAATACCTCATGTGTTTTGGTTAGCTATATGGCTATGTATGTATTAGGAAATGTATTTATTATATATATATATACATACATATTATATATTTTTTCAGAGGAAAGCATTTAATAGATATCCAGAACAATGTCCCCTTCACCTCCTGCTAGTTTCTACCGTTAAGTATTTTAAACTGCTACAATAGATGAGAACTGACATTCAATTCAGTTATGGGTCACTGCATCTCTTTTAAAATCATCTCTGGCATGAGCACCTGTCCAGTGCTAAGCTGGTTCTCGGTTTGTTTAAATTGATATGCCATACGTCTGGGCATACTGGGAATATTGATTCTTTATTCTCACAAGGTGAGGCATTGCACATATGGATATGTGCGAGCTCTGTCTATTGACTCTCTTCAGCATAGCCAATCACCCATTCAATTGCTAAACTGATACTGAATCTCTATATCTGTATGACAGCCAGATGTGGAGACATGGTCACTGTCAGTTAACCGTGTCCACACAAATGTACTCACTCAGCCGAAGGGGTTTCTGCATGTTAGTGTGCAACCGGACAGGTTTGTGCGTTTACATGTGTTGTGAGCATGAATCTATTGCATACTTGTGTATGTGTGTGTGTGCGTGCGTGTGTGAGTGTTTTATGGGTATAACCCTTGGTATACAGTACTGTACATATCTTTAAAAGCTTTTAATGTTCAATAGATGACAGTATTACATTAACAAGATAACATTTAACCAGAAGCAAAGTGTGTGCAATGTCTGCATTGGGAGAACAGTTGTTAAGATTAGCAGTGAAGACCTAACTAACAAACATGCACGCGCGTGGGCACACACGCACGCACGCACGCACGCACGCACACACACACACACACACACACACACCTTGTCTGACATGGCTAGACCATTGTTTGACTATTTAGCCTTTAAACGGTATCAAGCTACAAGTACAAGTAACTATGACTATTATGAATACATGTCCATTTTAGTACTTTTCATCATTGCTTACAATAAGACAACAGGGGTTCAGTTTGCAGTCTTTCCATCTTTCTATAATCTCAATTTATGTAATGTAACTTCATGCTGCAGAGAGCAATATTCCTATAAACATACTTTCAATTCCGAAAAGAACAGCAGCCTGTTTTGGGACAAAAAGAATAATGTAAACATATGTGGGGGAAGACTACAAGTCTGTTTACCATGCGTGGATCCGATCCGCCCTGCCATCTTACTTTTACTGTAGGTTCCCAGTAGCCTACATAACAACAGTGAATGAGCTTAAACTGGAGACTAATTAAACTTTATTGTAAGTTATTCCCTTCATTTCGACTAACAGCCTGTGTTGGCAATGTGGGCAATGTACTGTATGCTGCGTATTACATATTGCTATATAAGCAGAATCTTTCATTTTTACCTACCTTTGGAAAATGTAGTGTTCAGCTGCGATTGCCTGTACTGTCAAGAATGAAAAAGCAGAATTGTATGTGAGAACGTGAGACAGCCTGACCAAGAGAAAGAAACGTCGGTTGAGGTGTGACTGTGGGTGTCAGGCGATAGTTACATCAAGACAACTATGATTTTTTAGACTACAGACTAAACTACACTACAGAGGCTGAAAATGAACTGAAAAATGTCTCCTGGGCTTTTGTGACAATGTGATGTGCCAGAAGGCTTGTTACACAGGACCATCTAGGAAGTTGTCCTTGAAAAAGGTTTGTAAAAGGGCAGGCTCTTGCACAAAATACTTGTCAGATGATTGGATGGACCATATGTATCTTTTTTGGCCTTCCCTCCCCTAAGTATAATCATATTATAGTGGATCATGACTTCATGTTTGCCATTCAGCTGTAGCGGTAGTAAACAGTAGTTAAAGCATCAATAATTAAACAATTATTAATTATTATAATACATTTTTATTTGATTTATTTTTTAATCTGATTCCTTTTTGAATCCGATTCCTTTGATTTGTTTATGGGAAGCATGATTGTGCATGTATTCCCTCTCTGTAAAGCACTTTGAGCTGCAATTCTGTATGAAAAGTGCTATACAAATAAAGATTATTATTATTATTGTTATTATCATTTTCAATGTAAATAGTAAGCCAGGTTATGTCTGGTTAGTTACCGTATTAAGATGGTCATGTGAAAATGATGTTGTATTGTACTGTTTTGTATTGTTGTTCAGACATTGCTGTATGTTGTAATATATACAAATTATCAGTGGGCGTGTCAGTAGATCAACATTACAAAACATAGATACATTCACTTTAGCAAAGAAAACAACAGTTGTTAAAGTAATGTATTCTGAAGCAATCAATACACTTTTATTATACAACTGGCTGGACAGTCTTTTCGTCTTAAATAGGGGTTTGAGTTACAGACCAGAACAAGATGGCCACAGTGAGTTGGAAAAATGTTTAAAAACTTGCCTAGTATCTAGAACGCAGTAATTGGATTGTGTCCCTGCTAACCTCTGTATATGATGCGTTTTAGTGTTTATGGGTGTTCAGATGGGTGGTTTTTACAGGAGGAGCCTTTCAATAGAATGTGCCCCCCCCCACCCTTTCCATTTAATTCACTCTCTCACACACACTATCCCTCTCTCGTACGACATGCACACAGATTCAAACACACGCACGCACGCACACACACAGTTTACAAGCAGTTTGCCCTTGCTGTGTCTCATAAAGACGGACTTGGGAAGCTGCTAATTTCGGGCAGTAAAAACAGCATGTAGCTCTCACCGCACGTGAAGCCACAACATATGGCCGCCACTGGCACGTCCTGAATGGACGCGATGCAGGAAGAACGCTATGAACACAAGTTGATGATGCCGCAACATGAATTCTTATAAAAGACAAGGTTGCATACTGAAAGCCGTACCGAGGAGGAGTTGTTTATGGTGCTATGATAAAAAACATATATAAAAAAGAAATAATGAACCCTAAACCCAGTAGGGGGCAGAATTATCCCAGCTAAAAGGGATAAAGCACATAACTATGTAGAAACAAAGCTTCCTCTTCGATAAAACGACAAGAAAAACAAGAACTGGGTAATTAATGTGTAATTCCTAGTTTTTGGTTCTGTCTTCATATTGTGCACATGTATGCGTTATGGGTTGACCTGGGGTTCGAATTACTATACAGTGTATAGGACTGCATTAGTATTGGTTGACTAAGGGTTAGAATTACTTCACAGTATATAGGACTGCATTAGTATGGGTTGACTAAGGGTTAAAATTACTATATATAGGATTTGTCTATTATTCTTATCAGAAAACATATGTAGTGGACTGTAACTGCATCGATCTCACATTAGGCTTGATTACTCCTGATGGATCTAAATGATTGAGGATGTATGTCACATAAAGCCCATACTAGTTTTTCTATTAATGAAATCCATTAAGAATAAGAGTATGTCAAGTTATATTATTTTATCCTCCCTATAACGTTGCCGAAACAACACCAAAAATTTAAATCAACACCTACAATTATCATGTGGGTAGTTTTCTGTAAGTCCCATGACATACAATGTATATGCAGGATATATACATAAATAGCTTCCATAGATGGAAGATAACCTCTTTCCAAAATAATTAAAATGTTTTAATGAAATATTTTTAATTGTGGTAATGTAGCTGAGAACATGTTTAATTTTACTGGATTTTACATGTACGTACAATGCATTTGTGCAAATTTAGATTTTGCATAATTCTAATACTAAATTATTATTAATGTAGGCCTAAGTGATCATTGAAGTCATTATTCTTGAGGGCCTGGTTGATTAGAATGTTAGAAAATCCCTTAGATCTTCAATATAAAAGCAGAGGCAATTAACATTTATTTATGTTTATTTGTGTGCATGCATACAAACACACAATCTCTCATGCACTCAGCCACACCATGTCAGACATAGGCTGACTGGACTTAAAGCCCATTCTTCCCTTGCTGAGGGAATGCCTCCCCACACACACTCTCTCCGCAACGTATACAGTAAACATGATGTGGACAAATGGTTTGGGAACATGGGTTCAATCAACAAACGCTATTAGCATGCCAGGAAAGCAAGAATTTTGTCCATTCAGAAACATGCTAAGTTTTATTCTATGACTGGAGGTACTGCATGAGCAGAAGGTGCTGCTTGAGGAGAGGAGAAGCTGTGAAATAACCGTAAATGATGACATTACCCGAGAGGTTTCAGGGGAAAGCAGGGAGAAGTCCGTTATTCTGTCGAGGTTGAACGCAGAGCTTGCATTTGGAGTATGGAAGGAATGTAGTATGGAAGGAATGTAGTATGGAAGGAATTAAGTATGGAAGGAAGGGCAGAATCTAGGGGGGGGGGGGAGTGTCTTCGAGGACACTGGTCAACATCGAGATCCCTGGGTCTCAATTATCCACCATTACCACATCTCTAACTAACCTGTTACCTGAACAAAGCTTAACAACAGAAAATGACAAATAGCCAGTGAAGTATCAAAAATAACTGGAGAGAGTGGTGCTTTAGCAGGCCCATTGACTAGCTCACCGAATGCACCTGCCAATGGCGTCGACAATGGTTAGCGCTCCAGTCACTACATCCATACTTGGCTAAAAGGGCAGAAACACAAAGCAGATATAAATTGAATTAACCACATGCGGTGCTTGTGCAATCGAACTTGCCATATTAAATGTATTGGTAATAAATAAAAATTTGCTTTTTGGTGAAATAATGACAGCAATTGTCCCACAATATAAAACATGAAAAGAGACATTAAGCAAAGAGCAGATAATATTAACATGCAAAGAGTAAATAACCTAATTTTATTTGCATGGCCCATGCATTTTTGTATTGGAGAGGAAACAATAAAGTCCCTGGCAGGTTATTGGAGAGTGCTTATTCAAAATGTTATGTTAATGGAATTTTGATTGTTTCTCTTGATGGTTAACTCAATATTAACAGAGAAGTGAAAAGTTTGCGCATGTTTATGTGCGCACAAATGTATATGTGTGTGTGTGTGTGTGTGTGTTCACCAATACTAGTAACATTAGGGTGGAGACCTTCCCGGTTGACATATCCGAATAATGACTCTGAAACTCTGAAGTTCTCACTGTCAGAAATGATCACATGGATAAAACCAACAAATATAGAGAAGGGTAGAACAGTTTGCTCTGGTGAAAAGGTCAGTACCACACATAGGCATTGATTTCGGAGGGGACGCGGGGGACATGTCCCCCTCAATATTTAGAACACATGCATTTGTCTCTCTCCCCCCCCATGAAAGATGCATTGGGGACAGCCCAATGATTTCAGTAGCTTACTATAAGTGCTTCAAACTGCTCTGCGGTACTAGCCTTTGCTAACAAAGTCCTTATAGGCAAGTCTCGCCACCATCAGCCTTCTTTGAAACGCCCGGGCAGTTATTTAGGAAGACTGTATGGAAATGAATGGGGAGAGAGCCATAACTGCACTTTCAATTGTCACCGGGACATACAAGCGTATACAAAATGTATACAATCGGCAGTCAAATCTGATAAAAGCATATTTTAATGTTTTGGCAACTTAACCCACAAAATAAGGTTTAAAAAGCCATTTTGCCCAAAGGTTAAACTTCTACTAAGCATGCGCAACAGTTGGCTTGCAACCACACGAGTGGTTAAATAAGTTAATGCTTGGCAGTTACATGCGTTTCAGAATACTCCCATAGAGCTCCATAACAAATCCTCTTAATTGACATGTCTCCTCTGCCTATACTCCCCAAATTGGACATGGATTGCCAGGGAGTAACAGACAGTGCACCAAAAAGATGCCTTGTCCATTCTGCAGAGAGAACCACTGAAAGACACCACCCTTCTGAGGCTGTGGGCTGGGGTGTTACACTATACAGTATATATAGTAAGTATCATGTCTGCCTCCTGCACTATATGGATGTTGCTGGCTGACTATGTACTAAGGGTCCAATTTGAGTATGCAATGTTGTACTACAAAAGTTTAGTATACAAATGATAATGATTGTTCTAGAATCTCAAGTAAAAATGTGAAGCCACTACATACAACACGCCAGAACAGCCACACGCGCGTTGAGCTGTTATTTAAGTTTTAACACATTTATTTTATTTTATTTTTTATTGTTGTCTCTGAGGATTAGATGCAGGCTTCTTCTGTGGAAGTCATGAGATGTCCCTTCCTCTGGGATTGCTCAAGGGAACTTCAGTATGTAATTCTGCCTCAGCTGCGGTTCCTAAAGCTGTACTTTCATTTGAACAATATTAGCTTAAAGAACCACTGCTCATGGTCAATGAAACTGCTGGAACTGTATGTACAAATTAACTTCTTATTGTTGTTTTGTTCTAATTCTTCTTTTCATAGCTGCTGTTAGATCTAAATATCTGTTTTGATTTGAGCAGAGTCAAGAGTTGAGTGGGCTTGATCAATGACGAATGAAAAAAAATAAGACAAAATAATATCAATTCAAATATATTTTCAATGAAAGCATGAAGAGTCATTTTTATTTTCCCAGTGTTCAGTATCTCTGATACCTCACAGGTGCAGTCAACATAAAAAGTGAGACAAAGTGCAACAGCTGTGAAGGAATTCTTAATTGTCTTTAATATTACAGTAACATTATCACACACAGGAGAGAGCTGAGCATATCATTGTTTTAAAATTACAAATACCATAAAATAGAGTAGAACAAGTTAAATCAGAGGTGCATAACACATGATGCACAGTAGATGTAATAATACAATTGAACTGAATGGCATATTTGCCATATAAGGTTATAGAACTCACTTTAAAGGCAGGGTCAGTCAAGTAAACGAGCTCAAATCAAAACGCATCACTTGTCGAAATGCATTGTGAAGCAAAGCGTGGTGCTATGGCTTTGTTGATACGAGCGGTGTTCACCAGGGCTTTATCGGGCCAGGGCTGTGTAAAAGTTTCAGATTATTTTTTCAACATGCACAGAGAACGGTAACATAGCAAATTAGATATTTGTTGATTTTGACAAAAAGTTTCTTAGTTAATTTAGCATGCAAAAGCTGACTATACCTTTAATGTACAGTTAATTGGTGGATTATAACACTTTTTCTGTTCAAAATGTTAAATACATGCTGAAATGCCCTGATCTCGGTTTACAAGCTCTCAATATTTTATTTAAACCCAATCCATGAAAACCAAGTATTTCTAGTTGTTTTTGGAATTAG
Source organism: Amblyopsis hoosieri (assembly GCA_027564755.1). Lineage (NCBI taxonomy): Eukaryota > Metazoa > Chordata > Actinopteri > Percopsiformes > Amblyopsidae > Amblyopsis > Amblyopsis hoosieri. The sequence continues at coordinate 25,393 of JAODUE010051869.1, read as the reverse complement.
CAATGTCGATGTGACACGGAGAAGTAGTAAGCCTTTTGAAGTGGACTGTTAGCTTCCTGGTCTGTATTGGCTAAAAATGGGAGAGGGTCAGGGAAACAGCTGAATAAGAGAAGAGTGTGTAGATAACGTAACTGCACACAGTTTGGTAAAGCCCCTATGAGAATATGGCCGCCCAGCCACGTATCGTATTTAGCAAAATATACAAGATAAAGAACTGATGTTGATTGCAAGTACACAAACCATAAGTAAAAGTTTAATGTTCAACATTTGCAGATGACCAAATCTGTATATCTAGTTTTTGATACAGTAACTGCAAGGGTAACATAGCATAAACACAACTTGAGTCTGCAGGACAGGCTTATCAAGAACTTCAATACATCAATAACTACATTAGATTAATATAGGCTATTGTTCAGTAACAGTAAATAGATTAGAAATAGGCTGCTTGAATAATGTGTTGATTTACTTAACCTAAACATTGCTAGTTGCTAAAGACGCACTCGCATGTCATACTGAAATTGTATCCCTTGCTGGAAACGGATTGCTGTTTTTGGTACCGCGAGATAATAATGCTTTTATCTGGATCAGTGATCAGTCATATCATGCAAAACATTATGTTAACAACAACGTTATGTCCGTGATAATAACAAAGATAGAATATGTCTTTGTTTAACTTAGCGGCAAGAACTGCTGCGGTTTCGTGCTATCAACGTGTTACCTGCTTATGGGTATATGACTCATTAGCGAGCAAGGACGGCTGCGATGCTGCTATGCTATGGTATAATTTAACCTTTATTCATGAAATAATGTGCTTAGTAGATACATGGCTGGTTAACAAAGCATAACATGATTCCTACACAGGGCTGTGTGACCAAGCTGCTGCTGTGTTTATTTTGTTGACATGAACAACAACAAACGATTCTGCCTCCGTATCCTTTACTGTAGTCTGGACAGTGAGGAGGGATTCATGCGCAATATTAACACCTTGAAAACACTGCTGAATATATGTGGTTCAAAACCCATAAAACTATGTTCAAGCTGCGTTTTGCCGCTGTATGAGTATACTAGCAGTCAGCAGTAAAGCAGTCGTATCCTCATGTCAACACAGCTACGTAGAAGTCGGGGCGGGGTGGGGTTGTGATCGTGCTATTCTACATAATTTATGTGGTATTTTCACCTGAGCTTGTCAAATACATTGCATTGAGAAGTCAAGGAACTGTGTCAACAAGTAAAAAGGAGCATGAAATTACTCCTTTAAGCTTATTATTAAGATAACAGCTAATATGGATGTACTCTAAGTCCTCGTGATGATAATCATTCTGCTTTACAGCTATAGTTCTCTTCTTGTTCCGCTTATTTGTTTGACATGTTTAGACATCGGCGATAGCACAATTATGCAGAAAGGGCTATTGCACTATACAGCTCTGTATAGCAGTATGCACACACACGCGCGCACACACATACCAAAGGCTGACTTCATAGTGTTTCTTCAGCCTGTTGGGATTCAATTAAAGTTAGTTAAGTGATGTTGTGATGACTGCTTCAGATAGCCTAATGGGCTGAGCTTTACACATATTCTCTTCTACTCTATTATCTTTCATTAATAACACAATGCCTCGGGAATGAGACGCATGCACAGACAATGGACAAACAAACTAACATACTTATCTAAACGTGAAATATTGTGAGCTAGCATATTTGCTTGCTGTAGCCTATTGGTGTGTAAACATAGGTCTAAACAAAACACATTACACATTTAAACAACGACCTATGACTACAACAATTTTGGATCCCCAAAGCCTTAGCCTTGGTCTGTTGAGCAATTCTGCACTATAGCTGCTAGTGGAGACAGCATTTTGCTGCCTGCAATGTAGTGGTGAATTGTTCACCACTTAAGCTTTCAGCTTGTAGGCCTGCTAATTCTGAGGCTGGGCAGTGGATCCATTCAAATTGAAGTTATCGATAATGGATGATTTTTGATGTCTCCTATGATGTCACCAAAGTCATATGAGCCAGTCAGGGAAATTGGACACGGTCAGGCTGAATATGTCTCTGAGTGTTTGAATGGGGAGTCATTCCAGACTGTTTGGCAGACGCTGAGATGTTTCTAGTGTTCAGCTGCTAAACAGGCTGACCCAGTATGGCCTTTTGAATCACTACAAAAAACCAAACACACAAGATATGCAGTATTCTCACACTGTCTATCAAACACACACACACACACACACACACACACACAGATACACACACACAACATTCGTGGGAGATTTTAGTATATGAGCAGAATGTAGCCTACACGGGGATCTCACTGTGCCACAAGAGGGAGTATATAGGGAAGGAATGGTACTGCATCTCCCTGTTAGTGAAGGACGAGTGCGCAGAGATGAGAGAAAAGCATGAAAGAGCTCCTCGAAACATGCATGGAAGAGGAGAGGAGGAGGAGGAACAGGAGCGCAGAAGGGAGGCACTGTCATAGACAACAGCAGGGGTGAGAAGATCACACACGATGGGAAACAATAGGGAGGGCAGCTGGGGTGCTTGACCAAAGATGGGAGTGTAAATAAAGATGACAGAAATCATAACAGGTGACTCATATGGCTCTTTCCAGTGCATGCATGTGTAGGCTGAATATAGGGATAATTGATGTCTGCCATATAAACTACTGCTATTGTGTCGCAGCTACACAATAAGAAGCAGTTACTTCAACTTAACTTCCCTAACAGGAAAGTATGTTGTCAACAAAGATACGGCCGGCTAATTACACATCATCGTCATATTACTTTAGTTGTATTGAATTCCTTCTGCACCATGCTATTACAGTTGTTTTCTACCGCTAACATTAATTTGTTCCAATCTGTAGTCACATTTTCTAAACTCTAAACACAATTGGCCCAACATCTGTCAGTTCATGACCATACCATTAACACAACTCATGTTGTTTCCACACTATGCAGTCAATGAATGCATTTCTAAAATGCTAATATTGTCTTTACAAGCTTACCCAATACCAAAATGATGGATCATTCTCTTCTTTTTTACAAATGCTTGCACACATGTCAGAAATGAAGACATAATGTTCGAAACTGTAAATATTGTATATACTGTAAAGCCTCTACTTCTGCAACAACAGCAGCTCATCATCTATACTGGAACAGATTATAAGCATTTCTGAATTAACATATCATTGAGATATAGCTTGATTTACAGTATTGTAATTTGTGTCAAATATATCAACCACAGCTAAATCTAATCTCAATCAGAGACATAGCCAGGTGTAATACTTTCAATTACACAGACAAACACAAAGCAGTAAAAAGGATTGAGTTTATCTAGTGTGGATACAGAACCACATTCTCAAAAGGGAAATAAATAATGTCTGAACAAGGTAAAGAAGTAGTTGGGCCAGGGAGAGGAGTAGGGCTAGACCAAGGGAGAAAGAGAGGTAAAGGGGGACAGGAGTAAGAATGTTTGGTGATGTTCAAAGGAGAGCATATTTCTTGCTGAATATCCTATGGATGTTGAAGAGAGTACGGTTTACTGTGGAACAGAACTGTGCATTTTTGTTTCTTTCCCTTTAATTATAGTTTATTTTAGTTTATTTTCCTCTGTTTCACTAAATTTGTGTTTTGACTGTACTGTTACACATTTTGAAGTCACATAGGTTAGATTATGTGTGGATCACTGGCTGCAATTTCATGTTGCTAATCAAGCTTTTACTTCTGCAATTGTGTCACATATGATCTTTTTAGATTTTACGGTATACTAAAGCAAAGGTGACTCATTCACTTTTACATAGTTTGTTTCCAAAATGCACACATTTGACCATCAAGCCAAAAATTTAGTCTTACTCTAAAGATATGTCTAAGTACTTTATATGACAAACAGTTAGCGAGTTATAGCTGTTAAAGATCTTATCCTATCATAAACGAGCATTGCTAAAAAGTCCCAATCAATGATAGAGCACTCCCTACCAAGTGCAATGACAAGACAACAGTTTGCGAGTTATATCCGTGTAAGCTCTGAGCCAATAAGAGAACAGCATGACGACCACATCAGTGATAGAGCACTCCCTACCAAATCCAATTATGTGCCTAACTACTCTCTAGGACCAATGGTTGGTGAGTTATAGCTGCTTAAGATATCAGCCAATCAAAAACAAGCATGGCTAAAAAGTACGAATCAGGGATAGAGGACTTCCTATCGAGTCCAATGATGTGCCCAATTATTCTCTGGGAGTAATGGTTTGTGAGTTACAGCTTTATCATCCGCAAGACGCTGCATAATTTGACACCATGTTCATGGATATATGGCAGTTACTACAGTTGCTGTTGACATTTTAAAGCTGAAATATTCAACTGATGACTGTAGTGCCCCCTATTGAGCAATCTGGACAAAACTTCTTACACATCATCCAGACACTTGCGCCTTCATACATGTCAGGTTTCATGATTGTGTGCCTTTGATAACCCTGTCTAATTGCTATTGAAAGCTGATTGGATGAATCTTCACTTGTGGTGCCCACACCATTTGGACAATCAATGTAGATTCTCTTGAGCAGCATTTCGTGCAAACGCTGCTTGTGGAACATGCCGAAACCTGAAAATCTGGCGGAATAATAATAATAATAAAAAAACTAATAATAACAATAGGTGTCAGCAGCTTCCCTGCTTTACCCCTAATAATCTACAATGTCTATGCAGGTAGATCTGAAACATGAAAAGTATATTTGTAATGCCATGAGCTTTCAGAATTTAAAAGTCGTTGTGCTATGATTTACTATCTGTTCCTCTTGGAAAGAAAACATGCTAGTGTTTTGACACAATTATGCGATTTTGAGTCAGGATTGCAATGTTTTGATACAGTACTGTAGATAACGTTTTTTGCATTTTGAAATGTAGAGTTAGTATTTAATTAACAAGTTGTGGTTTTGACTAGAACATTTAATATTTGTATATAATTGTATGAGGTTGGTGTGTTGCTGTGTTAAGAGTTTCAAGTATTGTTTTTGTAAGTATAATTTGGTTTCAACTGTAAATGCTAACTATGCAAAATGCATTTTATTTGCATTTAAAATGTCTTGAGGCTGCATTATATTTTAATATTAAGGTGCAATATGTTATGATTACATTTCTAGTAAAAAAATTGCCATGCATTTGCCCTTGGTAATTTACTACATTTCAAAGTAATCTGATCCAGTCCATTCATGTTCATGCCATAACTGTAGACGTCTGCACAATACATTGTGTGACATGAATTCAATACAATTCACGTCTTTCACTTTTCTTTCATACACTGATTTTGAAGTAGGGTTCTATTAAGTATGTGGAAAATCTGAACCTCGGTGCAAATAAACCCCAGAGAAAACAATAAAAAAGTAAGCAATGTTTTCAAACCAACTGAAACCATTACAGACATTTTTTTTAAATGGTTTCCTTCCAGAGCTGTATAACAACTCAACCCTGTGAGAGCAGTTATTCCCACTCCCTCTTTTTCAGTGCTTTTTTTTTTTTTTCAAACCCTGCCTATACCTTGTACACCTCCTGAACAAAGTTGTGTTTGTCATTTGATGAAGTGCTGAATAAATTGGAGAAAGTTTGGGAAAGAAAGCTGCCAAGAAAGGCAAAGAGAGCGTAACTCTGAAAATAAAATATCCTATAGCACTATTCTTCAATTTATTTTTATGTCACTCTCTATTTTCATATCTCTGCATAGAGTACACTTATAGTCTCTCTCCCAAAACTGAAGGGCAATTAAATATACAATTAAGTCAGAGTTTCACCTCAATCTGTTACTTCACTAAACATTTTCTCATACTAAAGTTACTGATGTAGCAATTGCTATAATATGTTATAAAAGTAAATATACATTTGATTACAGATATTAATAAAACGTACTTATTGTAAATGTGGCACTTTTGATAATTGTAGATACATCATTTACTCAGGAATAAGTAGATGTATAGATTCCATGAATATACTACATCCAAATACTGACTTTGACACACTATAACATGTGAACACGCACACTGTGTACTTCTGTAAGGTAGGAGATTTCCTCAAATGTTTATACCCACAATCACTGAAAAAGCAACAAAACACACTCTCACACAAACAGACACAAGCACTGCACATAACATCCATCTCTACATACAGAGTCTGAAGTGATTAATGTCGGGAAAGTAATTTCTGCGAAGTATTGGCGTCTTCTTTGCTCACAATGCCTTTCACCATTGTTGCTTAACAAGCAAGTCCCATGCCAATGTGTTTGATGCCATTTTATTTTGTTTCCATTTATGAAAGAAACAGCTGTTTTAAGAGACACTTTGTGAACACAAGCCTACACTTACATCTGGGCTAACATGCAAAAGACACTATCCGGTATACATTTTGACAGTGTACATTTTGACACACAAACGGCTATTTTTATTTGCACTGGAAGTTTGAGATGAAAAGGACGGCAAAAACAAACTTTTAACCTTTTCTTTATTTTTCTCCAGTTCGCTCCGCTCTCTTTGTTACCTGGGTTGGTTGTCAGGGTAATATTCATGCCTGTGGATTGTGAAAGGAGCCTTGATTATCTGCATTAGCTGAACCTAGATGTGTCAAGACTGTAGAAAAGCAGTCAAAATTGCTTTATGAAGAGGCACAACCCACGCGCATGCATGTGCACACGTGCATGTTATACAAACACACATACACACACATACAGATGCACCCACGCAGATAAATACATTGTGCACGCGCATAGAATATATACATAGACACACTGCACAGTATAGATGAACACAGACATTATTAATTACCCTCAAAAGTGTTCTATGTATAATATAGATAAATGACAGTGATTCTATTTACTGTCTAAAGCATTTCCTTTTTTATAAATGTAGTTGCAATGGTAATTGTGGATGGAGGGCTTGTCACTCAATAGGTATTACCCACACCCACTGATCAGTAGGATCAAAACAATTGGATATTTAATCTTATGAAGAATCACAACAAAACCACATTGTAATCTAGTACACTGCTTCTCTTGATGAGGTTTGCGTTTACACCACTACAAACAAGAGAGAGAGAGTCCTGAGGAAGACAAGGCGAGAAAGCCGTTTCAAGAGTGATTGAGAGAACGATTACATGAGAGGCTGGGAGAGCCATAGAGAAATAAACAGACAGAGTGACTGAAAACGACCAAAATAGGGAGTGAATATGTAGACAGACAAAAACGGGCAGACGGAGAGAGAGAGAGAGAGAGAGAGAGAGAGGAGGGGGTACAGCAAATGAGATAGAGTATACCACAGAGAAGAAAGACATGTATGAGACCAATGAATCCGAGAGCGTGCCTGGCACAGAGGAGAGAGGTTGGCCTGCAGAGGGGGTAATTGAAAGGAGTTGGAGACCACCCCATTGAGCCAGAGAGATTTGTAAATGAGATCCCCTCATTTATGCAATTGCAATTGGCTTGTTTGTTGGACACCCACGCACGTACGCACGTACGCACGCACGTACGCACGCACGCACGCACAACAAGAGATGAAAGGAATCAGTAGATTATGAACCAACATCTGAGGAGTTCAGGTCACACCCCTGGAGGATCATCCGTAACTGGTTCAGACAAACGGCCAAAAGGACCACAAAAATAACAAAAGGCTCGACACACTCAGAATACAGCAATTAATAAATCAAAACAGGAATAGCAAATTAAATGAATGAACAAATGTCGCCGGTGCTTTGAACAAGTATCTGTTGTGCGCGGTTATTGTCGTGGTCCTTGTTTGGACTGGGATTTGCATATCTGAATGAGCGTCACATCTGCATATTGTGCCTGTTCCCCTGGTTCTGGTATGATGATGGCAGTGTGCTTGTTAGACGTCTGTTCAAAAACCGATTTCAAATTTTAAGCTTCCACACAGTGGAGAAGGGAAGGACTGGATACTGTGAGATCCGGAACAATAATCCAGAGAAAGCATTTGAGAAATCTCTCTGAAGTGTAGTAGGCTACTAATCACTGATTTGCTCCACCCATAAAATAATCCACTTGTTTACCTCATGCGCCAAAGAAAAACATGCACAAATGAGGCCACAACAACATTTTAAAGCTTTTGAAAACATATTTTTAATTTGCCATGGTTGGTGATGGAAGCCTGACTGAGCTAGTTTCAGGATGGAAGGAAGTAACAGGTGTCTTTGCAATCAAATTGATTTACACTGTCAGCAGACTTGCTGAAGGTGTGACTGAGGCACCATGTTTAATAGCACTTACATCCCAAGGGAGGGAGGTATAAATGAACCTCTCAAAAATCTTCAGCGGCTATCAAGAGAGAAAGTGTGTTTGTGTGTATGCGTGTGTGTGTGTGTGTGTGTGTGTGTGTGTGGCTACACTTAAAAAAACAGACAGTAAAACGCACCTGAAAATATTAAATTGTCTTTTGCTACTGCACATGTTGGCACAGTGGGGGCATTGTCCAGTATCAGGTCATAGATTCCCATTGCAACTGAAGTTGGAAATTACATGTTGTAATTATATAATATTTTTAACATTATTGCAGCAGCAAAATAATATTCTGTATAAAGATCTAATGTAATTGCATCCTGAGCGGATAAATAAATCATACTCCCTCTGGGTTGTAGGCCAAGGTGCTTTTATGGTCACATACACATAGCCAAACTGATCCTCTGCATTTAACCCATCCCTCAAGGGAGCAGTGGGCAGCCACTGTGCAGCACCTGGGACCAACTCCAGATTGTTGGCAGTGTCACTGGTCAGATAGCACTAACTGGAGAATGAACCTGACATGTTTTTTGATAGTGGGGGAAATCAGAGCACCTGCAGGAAACCCATGCAGACAACATGCAAAGTCCACACGGAAAGGGGGAAAGTATGGTGTAGTGGTCTGGGTGATGGACTTCCAGCTGGAAGGTTGTGGGTTCACACCCCGGTGCTGACCTGCCTGTAAGTATCCTTGAGCAAGATCCCTAACCCCTAACTGCTCCCAGTGGATGGGCACACCCTGCATGCCAGCAATCACCATCAGTGTATGAATGTGTGGGTCAATGTGAGGTAAATTACTGTGAAGTGCTATATAAATGCACCTATTTGCCAAAGGTCCAGACAACTGGGGCCTCAAACCCTCTTGCTGTGAGGCCACAGTGCTATCCACTAGAGGTCTTCATGGGTCCAAAAATTTGACTAAACACTAAATGAACCAAAGCATTTTTCACCCCACCCATGAATTAAAATCGTATAAATTGCAATCCAATCTGAAGGGACCCAACGACAAACAGACCTGTACCCGAGAAGTACCGTGGATTTTTTTATAAAGAGACCCATACCAGTTCGGGTCCAAAAGACCAGTTGAGTACCAAAATAATAAACAGAACCTTAAAAAGATGTCACAATAGGCGACGCCATGTCACCATCAATAGTCAAGGAATAATGCAGACGTTGGCTGAGGAACGCACAAGTTTCCACACTCACACTGCAGTCAAATGATAAAAGGAAGCAAATTAATTTCGGTCAGATTGTAGTTAATCATTTTGATTTACCAACGGAAGCCAAGGCTGGACCTATTCGATGTTTCAATTTGTAATTCCTATCACGGACCCTGCTCAGACCATGGTTAGATCCGTAAGCAAGTAAAAGTAAAAGCAAGTTGTATATATGTTCAGGGGCGCTCTCTCGCTCATCGGCGCCAATGAATGAACCTGCTGTTTCGTCAAACTATGACAAAGAAATGCTGTTTTTTTTTCGGTTTCAACAATTTGTAATTGCTTATTTATATTTAAGCTCTATATAATAATGTACACATATGTATTCATTAATTATCGGGTCCAGTTTATCGCATTTACCCGAGAATCATAGCATTTATGACAGACCCGATCCAGATCCGACCCTAACACTCAAACGTTGGGGTCTCGGGTCAAGTCTCGGAGGACCAGTGAAGACCTCTATTATCCACTAGGCCACCATGGTGACTTTCTTTTGTTTTTCATAGCCTGGCTGGCAGTGTGCCAAGTTAATGTGTGTGCGTGTGTGAGTGTGGCTCATGAAGCATTTGTTTTGGTTTGAGATGTTGGTGTGTTTAGTGTGACACCTTGTGGCAGAATATAATATAGTCACTTTAATGAGAACTGTAGAGTCTGTATTTAATACTACAGACTATAGACAGTACGTGAAGCTGTCCAAGTCACAATCCAGATATAAAAATACCGGTAAAGGCGAAGGTGACTTATGACAGAAAAACGTCCTCAGTTAAGTGATTTGAAAACCAAACACTTGACCCTGGCATTAGCGATTGTGTCAGTTGTCCTTGTCTTGGGTCAGGAAAGCAAATCACGGAATAGTTTAGGCCAATTCAGTGAGCCACTTACTTCATTCTGACAGTGTATCTTGGGTTTATAAGCCTCATATCGCAACAGTTATGATATTACCACGCATGGTAAATAATAAATGGGGCTCCACTGCACGTAATGGAAAGGAGAGGGCAGCGATAAAAATCACTGATCCTTTTACTCTCTTCACTCAGGCTAAATCACACTGATCAAAGGCAAAAGGCCGATTGGGTACGCGTTTTAAAAATGAAACCGGCAGAGAGAAATTAATATAGACAGAGCTATTTACTCATTACCCCTCACTGCTGAGAGAGGTGCAGGGAGATCATGAACATTCAAACCGCCCTGTGATCTCACTGACGTAACACCTGCTTCTAACTGTCCTCTCCAATCCTTCAACCTCACGGTTCATTCGCTCCTTCCCTCCCACCTGGCCTATCTATCCACCTCCCTGGTGACCTCCTTCCCTTCCCATTTATTTCCCAGTTGTTTCAAAGGACTCTTGTGAAATACAGAGTTGCCCACTTAACAGGAAATAAGGTTCCCTGAGCATGTAGGCAGATGTGCCATTAACCTTGTTCCATTCCTTATTAATATGGGTCTTTTCATATGTGTTTTCCTTTTGTATGATGCCCTGGGCCTGATGCTTTATCTTTCTATTGCTGGTTTTTATCACATTGTGTTCCCTAACCTACTGCTATACTATAGGACATGAAAGCACGTGCAAACACACCGACACACGAAGATGTACACACACGCACACACACCGGCATTTATGTGTGCCTTTATTTATATAGTCTGTTTTGTGCACAAATGCTATACACTGAATGTGGCTTTCTCCATGCACCTTTTTTAAAGATATTGTATTTTAGGATAAACTGCAAATGTGTTTACAGCCAGATTTGCTTGGCATAATATATTTCCTCGCTGTGTGTGTGTGTGTGTGTGTGTGTGTGTGTGTGTGTGTGTGTGTTGTTATTGTGCAGTGTGGGTGGGTGTTAAGGTGATTTAGCTGCAGACGACCAGAGCGTAGATTGGCCGGCATAGCAGGACCTCCGGACACAAAATGATAAGCGTATGTTTGTCACATCCATCGGTGGCACAGCGCAGCATTTCGCCAGGGCTACAGGAAATCACACATGCCTGTGGTTGGCACAATTGTGGAGGAAGGTTGAAAGGGCAGAAGGGTAGAATTCCTCTTTTTATTGTCGGAGGCAGATGAAGAAGGTTGTAGGGGTCAGCAGAGAACAGCAGTAGACTGGAGGTAATTGACAATTATAAAGCCACTTACTGTTGTGGGTGAGGCTGAAACAATAAAGATATGGTTATGGTTCAGTCAAGCCTTTATTGTTGGTAATATGTGGATAAACTCAATGCTACCATCATTACAACAGAAACAATACAATTAATTTAAAAAGTATATACCGCGTGCGTGTGTTTGTGTGAGATAATGCATGCTGTATTTCACATATCAGTTAACCAGGGGTTATTTCTCCCTACAAGACTTGATAACCATCTGTGGTATCTTAATCAAAGACTGCTATACTGCTTGCATCCAGCAGGGGGCTCCCCTAAGACTTACTGTAAAGCGCTACACATTTGGGTGTTTTGCTGGAAGGGATGGTAGGGAATCTGCACTCCAAAAATACTATACAGCATGGGTTCAAAGTTAATTGATTGCTTCTATTTCATAACACATTGTGTAAAGTCAGTACCAGTAATGGGGTTCGGTTTTGTAGACACTGTATAAATGCTTTTCCCAAACAACATCAGTCAAAGGCAGAAGAATACTACTTCGTACTACTGGTCTAGCCTACATACCGCAAATGAAGGGTGGCGGGAATGGCGGCAGGAAGGAAAATATAGACAAGGATTTAACAAAAAGTTCAGTACTGCTTTCAGTATAATGCTGAGTCTTTTCATGATACAGCATACGAATTGAAAAAAAACTTGTAGGGTGGCCCTGGCTTAACCTGACTGGCAGCCAATTTAGCTTTATGCACATAAAGACTCTCCAGGAAAGTGTGTGTGTGTGTGTGTGTGTGTGTGTGTGTGCCTGAACACGTGGTTGACATTTATTCATGACTGTAGCGGGTCAAGTCTATATCCCACAGTGCGCTGAGTCAAGGATGAAAAAGCAGTGTGTGAGAGGGAAAGAGTGAGAGACAGAGGTGTATGCACTTTAAAATCCACCTTCCCCATGGTAGACAACCCGCTGAGACCCCCAGGCTTTTGTGCTCTCATCCCCCTTTTGTTGCTGAGAATGTATATGTGCATAGTATACATGAGAGAGCGAGAGAGAGAGAGCAAGAGAGAGAGAGAGAGAGAGAGAGAGAGGTAGACTTTGGATTAGTTATAGGCTAGCTCAGTAAAAGGACTTCTCAGCAATCTTTGTATAAGTTGTTCAGCCAGTGACATTTCCGGTTTTCCAAAATGTCACGAGTCACTGACGACCGAGATGAATGATCGAGGAAGAATGTATGTATCATTCAACGAATGAGAAAAGGGTTTCTTGTTCATTTATGAAGAATGTGGATATATTCTTCCTCAATGTTCAGACAGATACATGGGTCAGTTCTCACAACCGGTCAGTTCTCAACCAATGACATGGCCCTACAGTAACTATTCCCACACCTCACCTCCAAAAGGATATTTGCTCATGCTAGAAGCAGTATTATAATATGAGGAAAGTCATACAATTAAGTCAATGAAACAAACAAGAGATAAATAACCAAGTTTAACCATTTTCTTAAAAGAAACAGTGTTTCTTTCAAACAAATCACTAAATACCCCATCTCTTAACTACCCTATTCTTATGTGAAAGAGCCTAGAGTATATTACAGACAATATGCCTATAAGCAGAGGCTAAATTAGCATTGCAGTTCAAATGTGCTAATATTCAGATACACTCGGTAAATAATGCAGTCGTCCCATCCTTGGCTCTCATGCTGCTATTCCTATAAGCAGGCGACAAAACAATCACAAAATAAATAGACATCTCCGAGCCAAGACGGCTCCGAGTTTGTATGTAAAGCGCAAGCAGAGTGGGGTGATGTGTGCTGTAGGGACAAGAGGTAGGAGTGGAGGGGGGGGGCTGTGACAGCAGTGGGAGTTTTGACTCCAGGAGGGTGGACAGTCCACTCCGCATATACGATGGCCATATTAGCGCATGGAGTGAATGGACAGTGCCCGGTAAAGCCTGTGCGTTGATGACCATTTCTGGTGTGGGACTAAGGCAGACGCCGTGCTCCTAGCATATCGAGCACACCCTATGGGGTTAACATTACATAAGAGCTCCCCTCCGCCCACTCACTCCACAGCAGATTTAATAGATACAAACATGTTGTGCTTTTGACATATGCTGATGCAGTGTGGTGAGGAGCTATTCTGGCATTCACCCCTTCCCCTAGCTAGAGATAGCAGAGCTGATAGGCACAGTGCAGGAAGCTGGAAACCAAAAAATAAATAAGAAGTTTAATAAACCTGCAGTCTCTGCTGTCCCCTTGGCAGCTAATGCCTTCGGTGACAAGCCCTTGGAGCCATAGGGAGTGCTACTGGTCTGCGGAAGCCCATCTGACCGCCAGGTTGTTGCTAAGAGCAGCCAGCGGTGTGGGAGTTTAGGGAGGTGAGACGTGAGACAAGTTGCTGAGTCCTGGATCAGTCACAGAAGCCAGCGGGGGGAAAGAGAATACTCTATACACATTCTGTCTATGTGTTGGCAGATATTCACTCTTGAATTATGTGGGGGGAAAAACAACACACGTTTTTTTTTTCTCTGCCAAGCACAGTAATATTACTAAATATAAGTATTGGGTGATTTTGTGTGCATGTGTTTTTTATGCGTGGTCCCAATTGCTTTTGTGAAATTTAACATTTCCTGAATCTAAAATTGTAGGTAAGATTATAAAACTATTAATAAGACCCATGCTGCACAAAAAAGTCAACATGCTTGTAATACAGCCAGACAAAAGGCAGCTATTTTACTGGCCAGTTTCAAGGCAGTTAGATCTACATCAAAGATGTTACATCATAGGAGCTTGTGTGAGGCTGAGTACAGCCTCAGGCAAGGCCTTTCTGGCTGTGCCACATCCAAGCCTGTGTTTTTTCTGTGCAAACCCAGCTGGCAAAATATAATAAAAAGTCAGCAAGATAATTGTTTAGGACTTTTTTTAAAGATCACTTTTACTGTCTTGTTTTGGGGAGATTGTTTTGAATTGTATGCCTGGCTTATTTTCATTTGACATTTATAGTATTTTTCACCACAAACGCCTCCATATATTATTTAATAAACTTAATGTAGCAATTTGCTTTAGTTTTATAGTGTCTACAGTGAAAAGAAGTGCAAATAAAATCTAGACAAAAGTTATTTAACTATGGTGATTACACTCACAGAATCACACAGGCGCATGGGAGTGCACACACACATACATGCACACACTTCCTAACTTGATTGTACAGTAGTAGGTGCATTCCTGTGAGACCATCTTCTGCCCCTGCTCACTGTTTATGTTTCAAACATAACATTATGTTTCCAACCCAAACAACAGTGTTTTTGTAATGCATCAGGGGTGTGGTGTCCTTTTTAAAGGCCTGATCACATGCCAAAGAAGCAATGAACTGACCAACCAAACCAACACCAAAAAAAAAAACACAAATCAACATACAATATCATCATCTCAGATGCTACGCTACTACCTGGCATAGAATCCAGGATTGAGGCTTGTCTCTGAACATTATTTACTTTAATTATATCTTTACAAACCCACACATTCTATTTACCTTCAGAGGCCATTACAATACAGTTCTACTCAACTTGTTACTTCTTAAATGTTCATAGACATACATGTCAATGTATCTGTTTGTTATTATTATAAAACTTTTTTGGTGTAGTTACATATAGTTTTGGAAGTGCAGCTTAGTATTTCATTAAAAGACAATTTGATAAACACAAAGAAGAAGGCAGAATTACATACAGGCAATGCCCCAGTTAACAGTGACATTAATTACAGCCTCTCAACTTAGAGTCACTGAAGTAAAGAAAAATCAGAGTAAAGTATCTTTAAATTATATGGGGGTATGAAAGCTCTGTCTGTGTTATGAGATTTTAACAGCCACTGATTTTGGTACAGGGGATAGACTTTTCCAAGAAGTTAAAAGGAAATTTAGTTGGCGTTACAATTTACATACAATATTTGCCTGTTTTGGTGATCAAAGAAAAGCTAATATTGCAACTGCATCTTCCAGGCCCCAATATAATAGATACATTTGTGGATTATTTAATCACTCCGTTCTGTTATCTGGAATTTCAAGTTTGTAATAATCCATTCAAAATCATTAGAGATAGAGGCAATGCTAATATGTATTCCAAGACATTTTCAGATGATTGGACCACCTTCAAATAATTTGTTATACAATACAATTGACAACCCACCTGAACATTAATTTAGCAGTGGTTCACTGACTAGCTCCCAACCAGTTTATTTATTAATGTATTTGTATTATTTTATTTTTGACTAGATGTACTCTAATATACAAGATGTATTTTAGTTTTCAAGCACAGTTTTGAATTTAGGGATGGGTATATATTCTACAAGCAGTAAAACACATTCAACAACAATATAATTGCACAATAAATCAGGATGTACTGTTCATCAAATCACCTCTGAGAGTATCAAACTGCTTTGACACAAATTATTTGCTGCCAGAAATGGTATTGAAAGTCAAAACCATAATGAATCAAATCAAAATGTATTTAACAAAGTGACTCTACAGTGATTTCCTCAAATAAAGTGAAAATAAAAAATGAAATATTTTTAACAAATTCACTTTTATAAATTGCATTAATTCACTTGACACTTCAACACCATTATAATCAAATCATTTTTAGAACTTTCACCCTTCAGAGAACTGTTCCTTGAGAATGAATTTAAGAATGCTCACATTCAACCGAGCATTTTTGAGTGTTCCCATATTTAAGGAGTCTGACGACACTTGAAGTCCTTTTTCACCAACCTGTTCACTCAAGCTCCTCTCTCTCTCTCTACTGTCCCCCAGGTAACCTCATCGCCAATCAAATTAGTTCAACTGAGCTCACGGCTCGGATCAATTTGTAAAATGTTTACAACCTTGAATTTCTCATTCAGGAAGTTGTTGAAGGAATTCAACTTTTCAGAAATGTTCCCATCCACAGATTTCCAGTTTTGTATCAAAGCCAGGATTTGAATACAAGGATTTTATTATAACTTTTAGCCTCCACAGCAAACACAAATAAATGTATGTACTTGTTACTTAGAATTTTCATACTAGAATTATCCTTTGGAGATATGTGTCAGCGAAACGTCTGAAGCGCAATGCTAGCACAGCTCTCATGAGAGTTGCTCTTGAAGGATGTATTTTCCAGTTGGGTACCAGTTTACATGAGACAAATAATTATAACAGAACAATGTTGAAATAAGACAAGAGGATTAAGTTAAAATAGCATCTTTCAGATAGAATATTTTTGTGCTTGGAAACTGACAAGCAGGGCATGGTAGATGTTGGTTTAGTTGCACAATGATTCCATTAGATGCTGCTGTATATCTGTTTGGTCGTTTGACAACCCATCTCAAGACGGCCAAAAGACTTGCCACCCTTGACATCCTGCACAAAGACGATCTGTTGATGTTCCAAAGACCAAACAGTAAAGTTGCTGATATATTTTATCACTCTGTCTATAGCACATAACCTGACATTCCAGATGGATTGTTAGTCACAAGTCCATCTGGGGAGCTGTCCATAGAAACAGACAGGCACTTTCAGAAAAGCCAGCTACTGTATAGCATAGTGGCATTCGGAAGAAGGGGAGCGACTTTTCACCCTTTATGCAGACCAGAACGACCCGCGTTCCATGCAATTGAATGGGGAGGTACACACATTATATTATATTATATTAACAATTTTAAGACTGATCAGCAGATAATGTTTGGGACCAGGTGCATACCTCTACATACTGCATATAGAATAATGTTATTACACTAGTTTAGCTGTCTGATGATGGTTGCTTTAATAACATGTTTTTAGGATTTTCTGTGGTTAAATTACATCACAAATCCCTCCGGTGACCGAAACTGTTCAACTGAGTGCATACAGTAAACAATTCTAAGAATACTTAGAATTGAATACTGAACACTGTTTTGCAGCAGTGTTGGTGTAATACACAGAATAAATAGTCATATTAAAGTATGTTTATGCATCCTAACCGCCCCGATGGTACCTTTGTTTAACGCGTGGTGAGACATTGATGATGAAGTCTCCCGTAGGTGGTAATCTTTGCCTGAGGAGTGAAAACGCTGTGCTGTTTCTGGTGAGAAAAGCTGAAGGTGTAGGAGGAGTTGCAGAAGAGAAAATTTAAGATTCACTCGGGAGAGTGGGGAAAGGCTATTAAACATTTAAAAACTCATGACTCACAGTTTGCAGAGAAAGACAGGAGCTGGGGTAGAGATGGAAAAGGTTAGCTTCAATAAACTAGTGCAGGCCTCCTAAGCTGAACAAGTTGGATGTATAACGAATCCTGTTTTTGATTCTTTTCCAGTTGCCATAAGTAACTGTTATACATTCAAAGCAATCTTACATTCCAACACCGTGATCAGTGTGACTGGGGTGAAGAAAAAAGAAAGTTAATATTTAACTAGAGGAGAACTAGAAGAGCAAAGATAAAGGTTGGGTGAAGAGGCAAGGGGACCTGGAGTGAGATTTTAGGATAAAATAAGGGTTAGAGTGAATAAAGATGAGTTAAATCTAAGCGATATAGTCAAGGAAAGAAGGTTAATGATTAATGTTTGCCGGCTCACTGTAAACATAGCTTTTTTCAAATGGCTGTTGACATATTTGCAAACAAATTTATATTTTTATTTTGTTTAAAAAAAACAAGCCTTGCGATACTTTCCTGACCACAGTCAGTTTGGATAACTTGAAATGGGCCTTGCTGGGTGTAATCTATCGTCATAGCTACCGTACTCCCATCATTAACTCACTAATCATATCTACGGGCTTTGGGATCTAGACATTAAAGTAAGCCTACAAACGTGCGGGCGGTTTTCCTGCATACTATGACATCCTGCCGTCACCACTGTCTAATATGTATCGTTTAATAATCAATACATTCCATAATATCAAACTGTCATTATCCCCATCCCCATTATTATCATCGTAAGATCTGGACCATCTTAATATCTGGCTCGATATAGTCCTCCAATAATGAAAAAGCCACCGGTGACATCATGACTTCATGGCTGTCGGAACCTCGGAACCTCCAAACCTGTTTATTGATTAGCAGGGGTGCCCAATCCTGGTCCTGGTCTAATGAATGGTTCATTATCAGTCTCTGCAGAGGCCTGTTAACGACCCATTCATTTGAGTCAGGTATGTTGAGGCAGGGAGACATCTAAAACATGCAGTGCAATGGGTCCCCAGGACCAGGGTTGGACACCCCTGGATTACGTGATACACATGTGTTGGCAGCACAATACAGATAAACTGCAAAGCACTTTGAGAACAAGAAAGGGAGAAAGAGAAAATTAGTAAATGTTTCAGAGAGGGTGTTATAACTATATATATATATTCATAAAGCCACACTCACACACACACACACATATCGACTCTATATATATATATATATATATACAGTATATACATATATAAATAAAAGCACCATCAAGTGCATATAAAATGGAGGGCAGTCGATGTGTCAAATCTCATTATTATAACTAGTGTAGGCCAAAATCATTCTCTCTGAGGGAGATTAAAGGGCAAAGCCAAATTTGATTTAAGTTACAACTGTGAATCACCTTATTCATGTCCAAAAGACACTATTTAAATCAACCCTGCTTTATCAAGAACACAGAACAGTTGAATAGGCACCTACGTGACTAAGTTCTTTATAAAGAAAATGGGAAAAAAGTATTTATCTATGCTGGGTGCTAGATGAATGAATAAAGTGAATTTACAATTCTTAAGCATTTGGACCTATCAAAATAAAAAAAAAGCTTGGCATATAGAAAGGTCAATGGCTCTATAAGGAAGCTCTGTACATTAACCTCACCATCCATCAATCAAACAATGCCCAGGGCAAAAGCTGCCTGCATAGCAAAATTGACATTTTTGTATCATGTTTGTGGAAACATCAGGATGACGTTGATCAATCAACTTAACAACACATACAAAATCACTAACAAATAGACAGATAGATACACAGACGTGTGAACTGTTCAAGTAAGCTTTTCGCTGTAAAAAGACCACAAAATACTCAATTAGATTAATCTTGTCCCCTCATTAATGATGATGCATTGTGTGGCTATTCTGTGCAAAGAAAAGTCCTCACTAATTAATGCTACTCATTGAGGAGGAGTATACTGACTATAGTATACTGACCTTTATGTGGTTAACAAATGGACAAAGGGATTATAGAGAATAAAGGCGGTGGGGGTGAGAGTGAGGGCTTTTACATTACATAACACATCATGTTGCCGAGTGTGAAAGGCATACTGTATACTGTATGCGGGGCACATGCTGTGTCCAATATGGAAGCAGGAGATCATGTTTATTAATTTGTGGTGATTTAAAACTTGAGCTTTATATGGAAAAGTCATGCAGTCATGCAAGAAATCAGATCCATGGTGTTCACAGTAGCCCGACTTCAGAATAAATAACTAAATAAATAAATAAATAAATAAATAAATAAAACAGTGGCACAGTGTTTGCATCTACACGTCTGAAAATATTCCCTAATGTGAAGCGCAAGGACTTCATAACTATTTCTAAAATATATGAATGTGCTTTAAGAATCTACACACTACTTAGTTATTAATGTTCCCATATATTAACAAACATGTAAACACACACACACTCCACAGTGTCTCTTCACCAAGAAACTGAGTAAATACAACGTGTTGAAATTCTCACCGACCGATTTCTCAGGAATACCTCGGGATATAAAAAAACGTTCACTACATCTTCTAAATATCCCAAGGCATTTTCACATAGAGCATTCCCTCAGTTGCATTATTCCCACTCCTGGCTCTATGGATTCACCTGTCTGTCCTTGACACCCTCGGTTATTCATGGAAGCTCCAAGCATCAGCCAACATAGCCAACATGACCTTGTAGGTACACTTCAGGGATCTTCTCTTTTTTATTGTTTAGCCAACTATCTTTTGAAATTCATACATTTTAACTTCAATCTCCATCAGCTTGTTAAGAGATGTTTACAGACACAAACAGGAATGTCCTCACAAGAAATGTGGTCCTCACAAGTATTCAAACACAAAGACACCTACTCATACAGTACAAGTGCAGAAGGAAAAGAACACCTGTCTGTTTCACAACATGCTTTTGTATTATATGCAGTTCAGTGTGCCTGTCAGATGGGAAAAGTACAAGAAGACCATGCATTCCTAATTGATGTTCTGGAGACATTGTTTACACTGCAATATAGCTTAATGTGCTTTTGTCGTAATTTAGAAACGTTAACATTGCTAAACAGTTGATAGTATTTAAGACAACCATCATGTGACTCCACTGCTTGCTCTGCTTTGTATGGAAATATGCTTGCATTTGTATTCAAGCATAGCATTGCAAGTATTAAGTCTGTGTAAAGATTAAAGCAGATGTTCCTTTATTGTATGACAGTCTTACTGCTTACCATGTTTAAGCACCTATAGACACAAAGGGTCAGAGATAGGACAAATTCTTGTAAGCAATTAACAACACAACCTGGAACAACACAAACAAACCAGGGCAGATACCAAATTATGACACTTAACTTAAGCTTTTTTATTTGGCCTTACCAAACATACATTATTGCTCTTTAAAAGGACTGCATTTTATATAGCACTTTTATTTAAAGAGCTTTACATTATTTTGCCTCTGTTCATACACATGAAAGGGAGTAGGGGGTTAGGCATATTGTTCAAGGATGCTTACAGGTAGGTCAACACTGGGGTTTGAACCCATGACCATCTGGCTGGGAGCCTAACACCCAGACCACCATCATGCCCTGTTATTTAGGTTACAGCATGGCAACAATAGTATGTATTAGCAAATAAAGTAAACATATTTTAAGGATATAGTTATACTGCTACTTTATAGTCAGATGTTGAAGTGGAGACGACCTGATTGTTCAGACAGTGATTGTTTTCATAATACTTTTTATAACTGTTCAAACGGTTCACAAACATAATACTGGTTTATCTAAGAGATCCGCTGAAAGTAAACACAACCAAATGATTGCTTAATTATGCTTATCGGATTTCTCTCCTCTTTTTAGACTTACCTTGTGATAAAATGTTGATAAATAATAAATAGTTCACTACTGATGTCCATATGGGCTTCACGTTAAAGCGTGTACTCATGTCAGTGCCACACTATATAAACTTGAACACTGACCTATGTGTAAATGGATCAACATGTCACATTTAATATTTCAAAATAAATATGGGTGAATGTTAAATTTACTCCATCCATGTTGGCATCACTGTTATTGTGAAGAGGCAAGCTTGTATGCATCCGTGTATTAACTGAACAAACTTATTCTTGGCTCCTGAGAAGTCCTGCAGCACCTAAACCAGAGCAAACATTTGTATTGATGCACGGGCCAAGGAAAAGAAAGAAACATCTGGTATTTGACTCACAAACGTGTTGAAGAGAATACTGTGCAGTGCGCTGTGCAGCGAGGGACGATCGGCTCACTGATGGGAATACGCTCACGTTAGGAGTAAAGAGAAACACGAAGCGATAAGCTCTAAGCTCTGAACGTCAAGAAAGGGAGAAGCAAGGGGGTGGATTGGGAAAGACAGAGAGAGGTTGTGGTAGATGAGTTTGACGGGTGGGGGGGGGACAGAGAGAGGTAGTAAGAGGTTAAGCACACACACTTATACCTGCGGTTAAAGCCTGCGACCGGGTCATATTATCCCCGGCCTTACCCCCGGTGCAACCAAGAAATCCGATTTGCCCAACTTTGGGAAGCTGTGTGTGACAGCCAATTACTGGGGAGAGGACTCCCAGCGGAGACACCTTCTCACCTCTCCAGCCCCCACCCCCCCTCCCAAACACCTGCCTGTCAGCCAGGGCAGGCAGGCAGATTGAGCAGTGCAGACTTGTCAGACAGAGTTTCAGTTTCAGAGTGGACTCGAAGATGCAACGGTCTAAAGTGGTCCAAAATGTGTTTTTTCATTGTTTTTGTTTTTTGCACGACAGTTTTTTATTTTTTTACATTGTGTCAGGCTATACATTACCCTGTGGGTAGGCTACTAGGTGCATTTAAAGAGCCAACCTGACCTATCAACTCCACGTACACGTATTGTGGACTCTGCATGTTCTCTGTTTGTAATAAATGGAGCAAACATGCAGTGTAAAGGTCCTGTCAGGTTTTCCTTCTGCTTCATTTATTAGTCCCTGTCTATGTTTAACAATTCAGTTGGACACTTTAAATGGTTGGAACACATCTCTGTACAGGCTTTCTACTACTTCATTTTACACCCTAGCATATAACTGGAGATGTGGGGTGGGGCTCGTTACCTTTGAATTCAGATTTCTTACAGAATGTGGTGGCTTGAGTCAAATGAGTCTGGAGGACTTTGTCGCCCATTGTTGTAGTGGGTAATGGAATGTTTATTTACAGGGGAAGGGCTGCAGTTAAACACTTTGGAGGTTTGAAAACATATGCTATGCTAACTATCTCAACCACTAATAAATCTCTGTTGAAGTAACCGACATGTATTTTTAACATACACACACATGCATGCACACACACACACACACACACACACACACAGTGTTAATTAATCTCGCTCAAATGCCAGAACTGTAAAGATCGAAAGCTGCTCAGCTGCCAATGAGTTCCATTGCTACCTAAAAGCGTTGCGATTGGCTTCTCACATAAGACAGAATGACACCTTATCGCTGGTTTGGTCCACATGGCTGCCGAGCTTAGGGGCTGGGCATTAGTACTTCTACTAGGGGTTGGCCGTAGGCAGTCACTGAGCACAGGCTTAACCTCATCAAGTGCAACAGTCAGAATGAACCTGACCGTAGATGAGATTAGACATAGACTCAATGGGAGGTTTAGTCCACAGCCTGGTGGTGCAGGGAGGCGATTTATTCATCTTAACTTTCATCACATCTTCTGAGTGGTTTAAAATGTGCAATTCTCAATTAGTGAAGTGAAATACAATATACAGTATCAGTATATTGCTGTTACTATATTACCAGTGTAAAGGGATGGTTTGTGACACTGATACAATCATAAATAAGAAAACAAATGAACTAAAGAAGTAGGTAAATAAAGTAAGGGAAATCCTTTTGGGCACTACATTATATGCTATACAGTTATACAGACAGAACTGACAAGGCAATAATTGGCACCGTGAAACATCCCAATTTACAGTATAACGCAAAGAGAAGGGGAAAAAGGAACATACAATACTGTTTTTCTCCAATACTTGATTGCACCCATTTAGTATTTTTCCCACAGAAGACCAATAGTTCTGATTCACTCCCTGTTGAGGGAGAATTGACATGCAGCTACAATAATAACCATTTACTTCTACTTCGACATAATAACCATTCACTTATAATCATATTCAATTCTTTAACTTCTGCAATTCCTGCTGATTCACTATTGACCCATGTCTCAGATGAACAAAATAGTCACACTGATTGTAGCTTTTAATTCTGTGGCAAATCTTTATCCTTTTCCCGGAATAATACTGTCTATTTCAGGTTATAGTGTAGAGGTTAGTTTACTGGGTGCAGTTATCATACATCATGATTTAAATTTCCTTAGCGGTTTGCCAAAATGTCATGAATTATTCGCAATAGGAAGTGCAAGTCAGGTACATAGCTCTTAAAAAGAAAAGGGAACATGCTGTACTGGCAGAACAATTGCTTTAAAGTGAAGGTGAACAACTGCTTTTCATTAAAGGTGACCTAATGCTTCAGTATACAAAAAAGGACAGACATGTTTATTATCCTAAATCTATTGTAAACTAATGTACATTCGTATCAGTTTAAGGGTCAACTCGCTTTTTACATAAGGCCGGATTTACTAACTAACTACCCAAATATAGAGTGCTAAATTGCGTAGACATTGTATAATATTGCATGTGTAATTTTTTTATTACGGGTGATCAACTAACAATTATTGTGTATATGACAAGCGGTGCAAACACCATGGAGGCAGCACTATTTAAATGAGAAGTTGCATGTTTTCTTTCCCGGTGTGGAGAGTCGGGACGCAATGCAGTCTGATCATAAGCGCAAGCGCAAATGCAAATTCAATATGATGGAATTAGAGGTTCTGGGGGAAGAGACAAATATATTGGTGAGCTACAGAGATGTGAATGTAACAAGAAAAAACACCATAAGGGAGATTATCTTTGAGAAAGGAAATGATGTAGGTAAAACTAAAATGATCTCAGTATAAATGAAAAGATGGCAAGATTTCACCCTCATGTTTGGGTAATGTGCATAATGTGTTTTTTTTGTCTTGTTTTTTTTAGGCTATAGTGAACTCAAAACTTCAGTCCCCAATAACAACACACATCTACACCCCCCACCCATCCACCAACACATTCACACACACACACACACTTATTCCCGATGTTATACAGTAGGCCTATTGTATACTGTAAGTGTTGGGAAGCAGATATTCAACGTTTTTCATGCAGGTGTACTAGATTATTCTAATGAAAACAATGTATCTAAGTCCCCACCAGAGACTATTTGGCGGTTTGCACCTTCCTTTCAAATGTATTAAATGCATTACTTGCTTGATAGATCACATTGCATGTAGTAAATTAATGTACTTGCACGTTCCCCTCCCATTATTTTTCACATTAACGTTGAAACGCCCTAAATTGCATGTTCATTAAGGCAAACCTAGCAAATGAACAGTCTGTGCTATCTTTGCACTTTTGAAAGACATCATCCTCCATGCACACCGTTAGTAGATCAGGGCCGGTGTTCTGACCATCTGTCCTACCTTGGCAGATTGTCCTACCGTAGCGCAAAAGGACAGTTATAGTCTGTGCATC
>JAODUE010051850.1:0-17852 GCA_027564755.1 Amblyopsis hoosieri | reverse complement strand
CCCCCCCCCCTCCCCTCTCTCTCTCTCTCTCTCTCTCTCTCTCTCTCTCTCTCTCACACACACACACACACACTATATCAAAGACAATAACAGTATGAGCTCACTGGCACAACTTCAGTATCAGGCCCTAGAGCCACCACGGAAACCACACACACACACACACACACACACACACACACACACACACACGCAGGCACACACACTAGGCTAGGGGGAATGGATAATAACTTCACTAGGGGTTATACCTGCACAAGTGTGTTGATGTGGTGCATGTCTGTCTAACTGAGTGTGTGTGTGTGTGTGTGTGTGTGTGTGTGTGTGTGTGTTTGAGATCAAACGTCCTTCTCAGAAGCCATTGGCAGCTCTTCCCCCCAAGTCTGACTTTAGTGTCCTTGCTAACCTCTTTGCCTTCAATATGTGTGTGTGTGTGTGTGTGTGCGTGTGCGTCTGCGTGTACGTGCAAACGTACATGCTGGACTCATAATAGAATAGGACAGGTCTGTGGTTGGGCTTTCACTGTCTGGCTGGATGGCTGCCATGGAGACGCTCAGTGAGACAGCATGGACATGTGGCATAGCATCCCTGTGTGTGTGTGTGTGTGTGTGTGTGTGTGTGTGTGTTTGTGTGTGTTGTGTCATGCCTGTAGGCCCAACTGGTGGGACTGTTATCAGTGGATCGGTTGCACCGATTGTTCGGCAGGAGATCGGAATCAGATGATTTCCACTCAAAATATGGATTGGTGGTAAACCAGATTTCCTTTCTAAAGGCCGATATGGAAAACCGATCTTTCTTGTCAATAAAGCGGCTGTCAATTCACCAATAATTTACCCTTTTCTTGATTTAATGCATTTACTTGGAATAAATATTCAACTTAAATTTGTGAATAATTCATATTAACAGTATATAAGCAGTAATTGTGTGGACATAAAGTAAATATGTATCGGCAAAAAAATGTAATCAATAGCGTATCAATAGTCCCAGCAGCGCCAAGGCTGTAGCAGGCCTGGTGTCTGCTCAACGAGGAGCGGCCCTGTTGCTCTGGCAGGGCAAATACTAGTATTACTAGAGTTTAGACCTCCAGCACTAAATACATATGATATGACTAACTTATCCGCAAGGAATCTGGTCTGGTTGGCTGGAGACTGAGAGACCGTGGTGCCATGGAGATGATTTCCAATCTAGGACGAAGAAAAGTCACAATTGCCAAAACATTGAATTGTTGATCAAAGGTGAGGTAAGCTGTTCACGTCCTGTGCACTTTTTTTAATCCACGCAAATAAATTGTTTCCAATCCACTCCAATACAGCTTTTAATAAATAAATAGACAGAGAACAAACAGGGTGCCGCTGTTTTGCTGAAAGTTCAGTCTGAAAGTTTATTACCGTTGTCAGGCGCTCTTGACGTTTTTTAATCCCCCTAAAAGTCTCCGCTCAAAACCAATCTTCCGTGGAGAGGAACTGACCATTGTTGATAGCAGTTGGCGAGGGGTTAAACATCTGATAGTGAAAGGACACAACTGATCTCTTCTCTCAGTCCCTGTCATGTCTCTTCCCCCTACTATCAATCCTTGCTCTCTCTCTTGTACACGCTAAACAATCCATAATGGGTGATACAATGGGGGTGATAAGGTGGGGGGGGGGCGAGAGAGCGAGAAGAATGGAGATTTTGTATTCCCTGCTTGGTTTGGGAGGTGGCTGGCTTCTTGACGTCAGACCAGTCAGATTTGAGACTGGACAGACACAATGCGTGGACTTAAAGGCAGGGTCTTCCATTCTCTGGATCACTTGGCTAACGTCGAGCTCAAATCAAAACAAGCTCCCTCAGAACCCTGATAAAAAAATCCAAGCATAAACCAGCATGAATTCCATGCTAGTTCCAGCATGCAAAACATACCTTATGCTGGTGACCAGCAATGCTGGATTTTTTAGCATGGTAGTTAGCACCCTAGCAGTGCCCATTGGTTACAGTAGCTAGCACACTAGCAGGGCCCTTTGTTACAGTAGCTAGCACACTAGCAGGGCCCTTTGATACAGTAGCTAGCACACTAGCAGGGCCCTTTGATACAGTAGCTAGCACACTAGCAGGCTCCTATGTTACAGTAGCTAGCACACTAGCAGACTCCTGTTTTACAGTAGCTAGCACACTAGCAGGGTCCTGTTAGCTAACACCAGTAGCTGGGCAGTGGTGTCTTAGGGAGTTGGACCGATCAGACAGAACCAGACAGGCCTCAGCACTACAGACAGAGGGAGCAACATGGCGGGGAAGAGAGCAGATATCAGAAAAGTAGAATGCCAGAGTCCACTATAATATATACATTACATATACACGTCTCCTCTCATCTGTATGGAGAAGGTGCTTGTGCCATCTAGGGGTGTCGGTTGAAGACGTGGGCGTCAAATTCCAGTTCCCATCGTATCCTAAGTATTCTTTTCCCCTTTGTTTATTGTTTATTTATTTGTATTTTTTTGTGTTTTCTTGTTTGGTCAGAAATGTGTTGTGCTGTGCCTTTCTGTAAACATAATGTTTAAAGAGAGACAGGTATAAAGATATATAATGTTTACAAATAAATACATTCTCACAGCAGAATTCTCTGTTAAAAAATCCAGCATGAATTCCATGCTGGTTCATACTGGTTAGTGCTGGTGTAGTGCTGGTCCAGGCTGGTTCATACTGGTTAGTGCTGGTGTAGTGCTGGTCCAGGCTGGTTCATACTGGTTAGTGCTGGTCTAGCTGGTATCCCAGCACACCAGCAAACAACATGGGATGCCGGGGTACCAGCAAACCAGCATTCTATTCTGGTTCCAGCATTCCATGCTGGTTCCAGCATGTAAAAGATACCTTATGCTGGTGACCAGCAATGCTGGATTTTTTCAAGCAGGGTTGGAACTAATGCTGACTGCCAGCCGCCATAAAGTCTGATCACTCTTCTGATTAGTTCAGTTAGTTCTGATTAGTCATCATACTTATACTAGCGTTATACTTTCCCAAACAGGAACAGCAGGACTATACAGCTGTTATAGGGTCTCTGGTCAGTCCTATGTAGAGCTGTGGTAGGTGGGAAGAGTCGGGGAGGGTCGAGGAGAGTAGGGGGTTAGGTGAAGGCCTCGCAGTCACATGTCTCCATTAAGCCTGCTGTTCTTCTGACCGTGCCGTCCAGAGCACGAGGTCAATACAACCCTGTCCATATTTATTTATTTATTTATACCTTTTAATTTGCTTGTAATTTACTATGTCTGTCAAAGCACTTTGCAAACTCTTGTTTGTAAAGGTGCACTATAAACGAAGTTAATTATATTATTATTAATGATTTTCCCTTTGCATGTCTCATCTTGCTTTGTTAGGGTGTGTGTGGATGCAACGCATTGTGTGGTGTGTGTGTGTGTGTGTGTGTGTGTGTGTGTGTGTGTGTGTGTGTGTCTGGTAGGTTAATTACCGGCCCTATTTTGCACTGCAGCCTTGAGAGGCTTGACGCTGACTCACTTCCTGTTTCTTGACAACGCTATGCAGTCGCCAACATGCGTGTGTTCGTGCACAGAAACAGGCGGACAGACAATAATAGCAAAGTACGCATTCCAATTCCATTAATACACATAGGTGTCTGTGCCTGCCTCTGTGTGTGTTTTTGTTTGTGTGTTTGTGTTTGTGTTTGTGTGTGTGTGTGTGTGTTTGTGTGTGTTTGTGTGTGAGAGAGAGAGCGAGCGAACCTGATGATGTCATCTGCACAACAAGACAAGAATGAAACTCTTCTGCCCTTTAATCAGCAAAGAATGACTGCAGAGAAGTAAAATAATGCCATAGGGCTCTCTCTCTCTGTGTGTGTGTGTGTGTGTGTGTGAACAAGAAGCGAGAGACGAGTATATACGGGGAGGGGGGGGGGGGGGGGCGTTAGTTGCACTAGTTTCGTGTTTGTAGACACTTTTTGAAATCCCACTTCTCTTTGTGGTGCTGTGGAAACTGCTCTCTCAGCTGTAAAAGACAAAAGGCAGCGAGCACATCAGCTCCCGGAGTCAGACCGACAGGATAGATCACCCTCTCTGCACCCTCTCTGCCTCATTGAGTGTGTTGAGAGGCTATAGACCGGGCGCCACAATGGAGTCGAAAGCCCTCTGCTTTCTCTACAGCCAGAGGTGCAAAGGTAGGAGGACTGACAATGTTGTTGGGCCGGTCTTGAAGACAACGCGTGTACGTGGATGTATGTGTTGTGTTTTGTGTGATGTGTTGTGTTGTTTGTGTGTTGTGTTGTGTTGTGTTTTTTGTGTTGTGTGTGTGGTAGGGCTGCTCGATTCTGGAAAAAATTATAATCATGATTGTTTTGGTCAATATTGAAATCACGATTATTTAATACGATTACTCATTGACTTTGGAAAGGTGTTGCAGTTACTGCATCTAAATAAAAGTGAAACAAATGAAAAACTGTGAAATATCCCTTAATTAGTACTTTTTACTTTGATCTTTCACTTGTGAGCGTGCGCCTGTCATGCAGAACACAAATAAGATAATAATTTTTTATAATAATAATTTCTTTAGATTTGATTGTTTTTGTAATTGTTAGAAGCCGAAATTGAAATCTCGATTAATTGCACAATGAAGTGTGTGTGTGTGTGTGTGTGTGTGTGTGCGTGTGTGTGTGTGCGCACGCGTTGAGTGGACGTGCGTACTGCATAGTGGTATTGGCAGGCGGCTATGAGAGCATAACATTAGCCTGTCATCCAGACTATCATCATAATATGTGTGTGTGTGTAGCCCTATGCTACGCTAGCTGTCATCATTTATCCAGACTATCATCATAATGTGTGTGTGTGTGTGTGTGTGTGTGTGTGTGTAGCCCTATGTAGCTCTATGCTACGCTAACTGACTGTGCAAGACACTCGGGGAGGACTGTGATGAATACGGTCCGTGCTCTATTAATTTAAAGCCAGACCTGAGTGCATTGTGGGAAAGTGGGGATGAGCATGGCAGGGGTGGATTAATGGCCGCCTCTGGTGACGGCTGTATGTGGGGAAGGGGGGCGGGGGGGAGGAAATAGACGGTGCCTAAGTACAGACCCACACGCAATCGTTGCATCGTGCACATGGCAGTAAGACACCCCCAGGCCAGTTTCATGTCGGACCAGGTGTTTCTCTGCAGGTGGAGCAGGGGGGGCTTGTCCTTCCCCTCCACACACACAAACACACACACACACAATTGTAAGTGCCTTACACCATTGTTGTGGCATGCGAGCTGATTGAGAGTGCCGGCATGATAATTATTACAGCTATGGTCCGTGATTTACTTTACTGCGAACGGTTGCGTGCTTGCTTTTGTTTGCAGTAGCACCTGTTAATTTATATATATATATTATTATATAATATTCAATTTTATTATAATCATTATAACGGTGTGTACATGCATGGTAGAATTACCTCTAGTCACCGTGCAATCCCTCGGTTGAGAGGAAGTACCTTTTGCAATGTTTACCTTCAATGGTTACCTTATCTTTGCTTTCGATGACAAGCAGATGAAGATGTCAATTTTTAAGGGAAGTTTTGTTTTACAGGACACCATCTTTGTGAGATTGTGTATGTACACGTGAGTGAGGCTTTTGCAAATTAAGCTTGACTCTTAGAATACATTTGTGTGTGTTGTTTTTGTTTACAACCTATACCAATGGTGGGCGGGAAAGTATTATGGTTAGGGTGAATGAGTCCTGCCCAAAAGGTGGATGCACAGGATTGCACAAGCCTGTGTGTTTTACGCAAGTTTGAGTTAGTAGTCTGACCCCTACGTACCACTCTTAAAGGCAGGGTAAATTATGCTCGAGCACGCCTGCTAACTCCGAGCTCAAATCAAAACAATATCCCTCCGCAGCGCCGCCTCACAAATTGAAATGCATTGTGAAGATACTCTAAGTGTAGTACTACAATTTTGTTGTTGTGAGCAGTGTTTGCCACTTTGTTTATGTTCCCATTTATGGAGCCTGGGCTGTGTAGAAGTATCAGAGAACAGAACAGAGAACGGTAAGGTGAAATGTGAGGAGATATTAGGTGAATTTGACAAAAAGTGTATTAGCTTACAATTAGCTTGCAATAGCTGACTACCTTTGATGTGAGTGGATAGCTGCAAGCTGCTTTGGATAAAAGCTTCCTCTTATAGGCATGGTTCATTCTCGAGAACGCTTGTTAACTTCGAGGTCAAATCAAAGTAAACGTTCTTAGAAGCTCCGCACCACACAAATTGAAACACCTTGCTGTTCGCTTTGTTTGTGTTTCTATTCACGTAGCAAAAGTTTTGTGGAAGTACCGGTTATGTTTTCAACACGCATAGAGCGGTAAGCTAGCGAGAAGATATTTGGTGAATTTGACAAAAAGTGTATTAGCTTACAATTAACTTAATTACCTTAATGACCTAGTTGTTACATTTTCTGGTTTGACTTTTTTTTTTCTTTTTTTTTTCTGCTTATTGTTGGATGTCTCAATGTAGGCTACATGCACGTCTTCATACGTCTGTCTAATTAGGCCTATATATCACACATATACTCATCGTTTCTAATAATAGCCTATAATAAAAATTCATATCTTGAGGTCTGACACCATCCCTGCTGTACGTGAGAGCTTATATTTCAATTTTCTTTTCAAAATGTTTCAAACCATCTCTCAAGTTTCTTCCTTCTGCCATTGGAGTCGCAGTTTCCCATTTTAGCCAAGTTTTGTGTGTACGCATGGTTCATAGTGTGCGTGGAAGACCGCACACTCTCCTGTCAACAGTTTTTTTATAGATAACAACCTTTGCGTGCAAAGTGGAGTACGCACGTCTCCATTCCCGCTTTGTGTGTAGGCAGCGTTTGTAAATGAGACCCCAGGGGTAATAGTCGCTAACGTGGTCCGCCTGTCTCCTTCGTGTCCTCCACAGAGATCCGGGCCCAGCTGCTGGAGCAGCTCAAGTGTCTGGACCAGCATTGTGAGCTGCGCGTGCAGCTCCTCCAAGACCTGCAGGACTTCTTCCGGAAGAAGGCGGAGATCGAGGTGGACTACAGCCGCAACCTGGAGAAGCTGGCCGAGAGGTTCCTGACCAAGACACGCAGCACTAAGGACCACCTGCTCAAGTACGCACACCACCTTCTCCCTCTCACCCACCCGCCCCTGCCTCCCTCCCTCCCTCCCCTGGGGCTGCTGGGGAAAAAAAATGTTTTCACTGTATAGGTATTTGTGTTTTTTATATTGATATTACTCTGCAAGAAAACCTGAAAAGCCTTGCGCTAGCGATTTCCTTCACCTCTGGCTGCTGATTCAAAATGTTAATTGCTTGAAAAAGTTGATAGAGTGTCGGGTTTCGGTTGATAGGAGCGGTCGGTCCAGCGTCTACACCAAAGAGTCAACCAGTGACCTGGTGATGTCTGTTGATAAGCAGTCGCTCCCACACGCACGAGCAAAGATCGCTGCGGTGTAGTTCTAGCTTAACACACACACACACGCACACATTTGGCTGCGGTTCCAATTCTCCAATTTGAAATTTGCAAATCTGTTTTTTAGTTATTAAAGGTCAGTCAGGGATGCTGGTGAAAGATTGTTGACTTTGTAAAAAACGCTCCCTTCAGGGCCACAAGGTATGTGATGCGCAGTTCCTGGTCTGAGACAATGGTGCGCTTAGTGTGACATCTAGTGGCAGAAGGACATATAGGTGCACTTACATTTCACCATGTAAAAGACTCATTGAGATTAAAATCTCTTTTACAAAAGTGATTTGACCAAGAGGGCATCTTAAAACATCCACGCACAACATGTAAACATACAATATCATTCAGTCACAGCACCACATAAAAAATAGCATAAACCAAAAAAATTAGATTTTTTGTGGAAGATGACCTTTGAGGAAAGCTGGTGAATGAAACAGCTTGTCCTACTGACCTGACCTCTCTCTAGCTACAGACGCCTGCACATACAGACAGTGACAGACACAACCTGTACAGTGAAAGAACTTCACGGTTGATCCAGTCGACACAAATTAATTCTAAGATCGTCAATAATAATACACCTTTTGCATCCTTTGTGTGTATGTGTTCTGTCGCTTGTTCTAGTGTGTGTGTGTGTGTGTGTGTGTGTGTGTGTGTGTGTGTGCGTGTGTGTGTGTGTGTGTGGGGGCGGGCGTACCTTTCATTGCCAGAAATACCAGGTGGTGAATTTTTGCTCTGAATATTTTTTGGCATCTTGCTGTGCGTAACCTTGCCCGAGCATGAATTTTCCCACAGACATAGGTGTATCTCTCTTTCCATTTCTCTCTCTCTCTCTCTCTCTCTCTCTCTCCCCCTCTCTCCCCCTCTCCCCCTCCCTCTCTCTCTCCCTCTCTCTCCCCCTCTCTCTCTCCCTCTCTATCTCTCTCTCATACACACATGCGCTCACACAGCTAGCTAGTGTAGCTTATTAGCTTTAGCTGCATGGTGTGTGTGCGTGTGCATGTGTGTGTGTGTGTGTGTGTGTGTGTGTGTGTGTGTGTGTGTGTGTGGGGCGAGGTAGAGAGGGAGCTCTGTTCTCCAGCAGGGAGCTACACGCTGATCTGCTAATTCCTCAATATAATTATTTCCCAATGTCTTCTTATGACGAGATGAGACCAGATCAGGTCACACAGCAGGTTGGTTGTCTGGCAACCCAATGCGAGCACAGCTACCAACTAAAGCTAAACTCTAATATGTATTTGGCTAATGATTCATGATAGGACATTGTAAAGTTAATCAATCGTCAATTAATCGATTTGTCTGATCAGACCTCTGACCAGACCACCACACCCACACAGGACTGATTGGGTGCCGTCCTGAGGCCTCTTCTGCTTTCCCTCTCTCTCTCTCCCTCTCTCCCTCTCCCTCGCACCCCCCCCCCCCCTTCCTCTTAACCCCCACAAACCGCAGTCTCCTCTCCGTCATACTCTCATTTCCTCTTTCAGTGTCCTCTGTCCGGCTAATCTGATTCCCTCTCTCTGTTTCGTTATTACACACACACACACACACACACCTACACACACACACACACACGCACACGCACACGCACACGCACACGCACACACATGCACACACACACACACACATACACACACCCAAATGCCCCCTAGCTCAGATGGGTAAGCTAAGAGCCCGGTTTATATAAATGCTATCTCCTTTCATATTTGTTCTTCCCACTGATATCTCCATCTCTTCCTGGTCCTCTCCTCTTCTCTCCTTACATACATGCTCTTTCCTGCATCTGTGAGTTTGACAGCCTTTCTACATCTGACGCAGCTCAGTTCTGGAATCAGAGCTTTTTTCCAGTTGTGCGTGCGTGTGCCTGCGTGTGTGTGTATGCGTGTGTGTGCGTGAGATACGTGTCTCTCTGAAACACGTATCCCTTGTCGATAACGCTTCATATTTTATTAAAATTACTTTAAACAGTTCTAACCACATAAGTGGTGGGACATATTGTGATTGAAATCAATCAAACCATGTTAACGAGGTGCGAACGCTACTACGGAGGGATAAGCATTAGGCAGGCTATATTATGTCTTGTTTGTGAGATATGCGTATGCACATGCTTGTGAAACAATCTCCAAGCTCCAGTTTGACTTGGTCGGGTGAAACATCTTGTAGTGTGTGACCACGTAGTCACGTAGTGTGAATCACACAACGACGTCAAGACACCCGATTACAAGAGAGGCAGTGGTGTAGTGTGTGCTGCACATCCATCTTAACACTTTGAAAGTCGTGTAGTCTGAACCCGGCATAAGCTTGAGGTTGCACAATGTTTTGGTATTCCTGAAATGTATTTTAATTTCACTTTATTTTGTTGTGTGCTAAATGTATAATGCACTCAATTCCTTTTTAACAAGCTCTTGCAGATGTAATGTTAATTAAAGACTGTGAGAGATTTTACATTAAAATATTTAAACCAATTGAAGGTGTAGTCAGCGATTGTAACATAATAAACTTTATGTGAAGTTCAGCAAATATCTGCTCATGGTCTGCTAGCTGCCCATTCTCTGTATAAAATGAAAAATAGAATCTGGTGTTTCTACACTGCCCTGGCTTTGTAATAAGGAACACAAAGTGGTGCAGACCGCACAACACTGTGTTACCAATGTGGGTGACACAGTTTCTGAGGGAGCACCCTATGTCAGCAATCGTATTTCTATATTATCGATAATTTAGTCATCAGATTAATAGATTAATAATCGATAATAATAATAATATAAAAAAAAAATAAATAAGCGCTAGATTAATCGGCAAAAGAATAATTGTTTGGTACAGCACTAGTTTTAACCCTGTTAGGTGTGCACGTGTGCGTGTGCATGTGGGCTCTGTGTTCTTACTGTGTTGTGCCTTCAGGCTAAACAGCCACACACTAACTCACAGCCTGTCGGTCCGTCCCTATGACATAAGGAGGGCCTTGTTAAACCAAACGCCCTTAAAACGACAGTAGTACACAGATATCATCATTCATATGAAAACCCTCTCTCCAACAAGCATCATGTGACCTTTGGGGAACCAATGGCGATTCATCGGTGTATCTCTTGTGAAAAGGCTGAAAGGTCACAGGTAAATGTAGTCCGGTGACATTAGTACCCAGCAACAGGGCAGGACAGCACTGCAGCGTTACCACGGTGATACAGTATCTATTGAGGCATTGGTGGGAACAGAGTTAAGCAAATAGAGGAACTGCCATCTTGGTTTGGCTTGCAAACATTGCACAACTTACTGGCAGGCATATATATAGTTTAGTTTCTCTGTTTGGTAGGAGAGGGGGTGGGGGTGTTTTAACAAGGATGTCTAGGAAAATGTGTAAGATTTACATTTATTAAGCGAAGGCGTGACACCCTTAGTGAAGCTTATTAACACACCACAATCTCATGGAGCTTTCTTGTAGTAAACCTAAGACTCTAAACCTGGATTATCCCGTTATCTTGCTTAGTCCTACAGAGGATGTCTATAGAGACATTTCTCATGAAAAGATTACATTACTGTGTATTTCCAACTAGATATACCCAGTAATGTATTTATATTGGGTATATTATATTAGTGGTGAGACGTTGGGTTTTCATTATAGACCGTGTTGTTTTTCCAAGGCTGTAAATTGGTCATGTGACCATGTTGCACCTATCATTGCCTGTGACACATCTCATGATGGGCCTTAACTCCAACACACACACACACACACACACACAAGACACACACACACACACAAGATACACACACACACATACACACACACACACTACTGTAGGGTCAGAGCAGTAGAGCAGTGACACAGAGACAGAAGATGTCTTTGACCGCAGGGTGTAAGAGAGGGGGGTTGTGTGTGCGTGTGTGTGATATATGCCTCAGAGCTACAGTATATGCTATCACATACAGCTTCTCTTGGGAGGGGGATGGGAGGTACAGAAGCTTTCTTTCATCCCTTTAAACACACACACACACACACACATCAGGGTGACAAGGGACCGTGCTGTAATGGCGCTTTTCCACTGCTGGTACCAGCTCAACTTGACTGGCCTTTTTGCTTTTCCATTGGGCAAAGGTTGGGATAGCACCTGGTACCAGGTACTTTTTCTAGTACCTGCTCTGTCGGGGTTCCAAGCGAGCTGAGGCGATGCCAAAATGTGACGTGACAACAATGCAGACTATCGTCACTGCGTCGTTGCGCAACATGGACACACATACGGCAACTACTGAAGCAGCCGCAACTTTTTATTTAGATTTTATTAAATGGCAAAACGCAAAACCACGGCGTGATCAATTGAGGAAGTGCAGATTGTTCTCGGTTGTCGACGGCATAATCACTGTTATCTACTGAGAGCTGGACGGGACAACTCACGTAAAGTGAAGGTTGGCCAAGGTGTCTATGAACATCAGAACTAACTTCCACATGTCATCATCCTCCTCTTTCTTCTCCATTTTCTCTATTTTCTCTCTCTCTCACTCTCACTCTCTCGCTCCTTTCTTTCTCTTTATTTTCTCTTTATCTCTCTCTTCTTTCCCTTCTTTCTAGTTTTTCTCTATTTTCTCTCTCTCTCTCTCTGTAACAGCTGTGATCAGTGGGGGAGGGGGAGGGGCTACCTCTTCCTGCTGTGTTTTGTACCCGGGATGAATCCTTTTATGTTTGGGTTGGGCTGCTTGTGTGTGTGAGGGTATGTACTGTAAGTGTGTGTGTGAGGGTATGTAAGTGTGTGTGTGTGTGCATGTGTGCGTGTGTGCATGTGCGTATGCATGTGACAGCCTATCTGTCATTCTGGACATTCTTGATGTGCGTTGAAGTGTCTCCTCTGGTAAATAATGCAACACAATGCACAGCTTTCACAGTACATCTCTCCATATGTTTTTATGTAGTAGGACAGTGTCTCGTGGGTGTGTGTGTGTGTGTCTGTGCGTGGGTGTGTGTGTGATGCAGCGTGGGGGTGGTGGAATTTATTTACAGTATGTCTCTCTCTCTCTATTTTCTTTCTTCAATTGGCTAATGTCTCAAATCTGGGTCATGGGGTGAGTCCTCAACACGTAACACACACGTAGCAGAGACCAGAATGTATTTAGGATCAGGTCTCCTTTAGGGTTGGACCCAGGAATACCAGTGTAGGCAGCTGGGAAGTGTGTGCGCGTGTCAAGGGATTCCGTGGGACGGCTAATTAGCATCTAATTCATATGCTGCTGACACGCTTGTTGTCAGTGGGGAAGGTTTGCAGATAAAAGACACCTAGAGGGACACTTTATATTCACAATAATCACGTGGGCGCATAATTACACCCCTCTCTCTTTCTGTCTATATCTTTCTACCACTTCCATTGACTTCTTATTGTCTCGTCTAATTGCAAAATAACGTGCCTAAAGGTTGCTGTGTGCCGGGATGCCTTTCCAACAGGGTAATGAGCCCAGGATCAAGTTTATTTACGCCGTCGAACCGAACAAATGAGCTTTTAAGTAAAACAAAGGTGGTTTGCGATAGAAGCGTTGGCAGGAAGAATGGCTAGTAAAACTAGTAATCAGGATCAGAATCCTGGAAAATAAGCCTCCACATGACATGGTTTCTGGTTGACATAGGATGCTAAAATAATCTTTTTACATGATGAAATATTGAATATTTTTTGTTACGTAAAGCAAGTTAGCACAATGTGGTTCCCCTCCAGTAGTATTCAGTGTAATGAAACTCTGTCTGTCGCTGTTGGGTAATGTATCTTATAGGTCTTTTTAAAGGCTCTTATTTCCGGTTATTAAAAACTTGTACAGGCAGTGCTTGCCGCCACACAACAGCTTTCAAGGATTTTTCAGTTTGCTGTTATCAGAAGAAAGTTACGCGGCGGCACGTTCGCGCCATACAAAGTCAGTAGAAGTCATAAGAGTTTTGACCCACACCATAGCACACAATCACGTGACCTGTGACAGGTCAGCTCGGAATCCTCCACAGCAGATGTATTAATGAAAACACTGACTGAGAGCTGTCTCTCTCCCCCTCTCCTCTCTCTCTCTCTCCCCCTCTCCTCCCTCCCCCCATCTCTCCTCTCTCTCCCCCTCTCCTTTCTCTTCCCCTCTCCTCCCCCCAGGAAGGAGCAGAGCATCTTGTCTCCGGTGAACTGCTGGAACCTGCTGCTGGGCCAAGTGAAGAGGGAGAGTCGAGACCACGCCACGCTGTCTGACCTCTACCTCAACAACATCATCCCCCGCTTCGCACAGATCAGCGAGGACTCTGGACGCCTGTTCAAGAAGGTAGCGCACACGCGCGCACACACACACACACACACACACACACACGCACACACCTATACACACACCTACAAACACACACGTTTGCACGCACGCACACACCTATACACACACCTACACACACCTACACACGCACACTGTACAGTCTTCCTTACATCCTCCCAGATATTTTATTTGCCAGTCTCCTAATTATTCACCATAAAGATATACTAAGTAATCTAGTGTGATGTTTATCTGCAGGTGTAAAGATTGCGGGAAGTACTGTGGTGTTTGCATCTAACAAATTTTGTTAGATGCAAAGGTTGCTGTGGCTCTGGTGGGCTCTGTTCTGTAGCGGGAGGGGTCAAACTTGTATTGGGTTGGGCTTGGATTTCCTTGTAGTGTCTTAATCGGTAATCTACTGACATCAGGAGCTTCCACTCTCCCACTGCGTTTACACGGCTTTTCCTGACAGCCCCATGTCCATCCACTCAGCTGTTTGGAGGTAATTAGGCTGATGAGGGCTGTGGGGGCGTGTACCGCCCACACTTGATTGACATCTCACCGACCCTCCTGTCTATGTGTTGTCGCACCTGATGTGACAGGACAGTCCACCTTTGTTGATTGAATTATCAATTGACAATCTGATTGAGTGACACAAATGGACCCCCATACTCAGGTACCGAAATGTGGCACCGATTGATTTGACCTGAATCTGTAGTACCGACGTAATTCGGCTGGTACTATTAAAAGTACAGAGGTTAGTGCCCAACCCTACGGGACAGCCAACCTATAGCCCCCCACAATATCCCAAGACATGTGTACGGGGGGGGCGACATTTCACCCTTTATGCAGACCACAATGACCCAGCGCTTTTTTTTTTCCTGTTCAATCAAGAGAACATGGGGTGTTTTACAGATAGACCAGATAGACCTATTTGTTGGACACGGCCACCCTTCTTGAAATCGTGACAGTCCCAGGCACAGCAATAATCCATAGACTGCAATAAACCAGTAACATCTACTGAGAAAAACGCTGCTGTCTTACTATCCATAGTAACCACGACGACAGACGTAAATGGAATCTAAACTCCGCTTGCGTCATATTAAGCATTTATCAGAGCAGAACAGACTCCTATATGCGTGACAGACAACTTACTATATAAAACAAGGCGAGCTTACTGTTAATATATCTATTTGTAGGTTTTCTACAGCTTTCCAGACAGCTTTCTTCTTCCTTCCTGTTTCGAAGCAAATATATAACTTTATTACTGGCGCCCCACCCCCCTTTTTGCACCAGCATATAGTCTAGCGATTTGAAGTCAACTCTTTCAATGAGACGCTCCTGAGAAAATACAATTTGGTTCTGAAATATCACAGACCAAAATGCCCATGTCCAAATGCACGACGTGTCTGACACATTACTACCGGGTAATAACACAGCAGGGTAAAGTACATTATTGACTGTCAGTATATTTTACTTGGAGATAATAATTATGACTCCTGTAGCTTTTATTATTTAATGTGTTAGCCCTTTGCTAGCGAAACAAAATGATCCTGCTTTGACAAATAATATTTACAAAAGTAAAAACTATACTGTTAACACAGTCGCATAGAAGCAAATTGAGAATTCAAACAAAAGCTAAACAAAGGCAAAATAATTGTTCATTAATCGTAATCGAGGTACAATGTTCAAATAATCGTCATTTAGATTGTAGGTCATATCGTCCAGCCCTAGTGTGCATGCACAGTTGTGAAACCAAGTGATCACATTTCCCCTTTTAACCGGTCAGAAGTGACTAGCCTTCTATTTATTCCTCTACTGTGCTACTTTGGGTTAGTGGTGCAATCTGCTTCGACTGCTTTTGTAAAAGAACTAGGCTGGTGTGTGTGTGTGTGTGTGTGTGTGTGTGCGCGTGTGTGTGTGTGTGTGTGTGTGTGTGTGTGTGTGTGTGTGTGTGTGTGTGTGTGTTAATGCCCGTCTGTTGCCCAATCAGGGCCTTACTGAAATGTGTCACATGTGCATGTTGAACCGGCGCTTCCTGTGTCAGCGACCGCACGTCATTCTGTCAAGCGAGCGCAC
Source organism: Amblyopsis hoosieri (assembly GCA_027564755.1). Classification (NCBI taxonomy): domain Eukaryota; kingdom Metazoa; phylum Chordata; class Actinopteri; order Percopsiformes; family Amblyopsidae; genus Amblyopsis; species Amblyopsis hoosieri. The sequence continues at coordinate 2,104 of JAODUE010051850.1, read as the reverse complement.
GGACTGTCGCCCAGCTTGCGAGACGCACGGACAAAGGCTCACTTTGGGTGGGGGGGGGGGGGCATTGTGTGTGTGTGTATGTCTTTGTGTGACACTGTGTGTGTGTGTGTGTGAGCCTGTGTGCATGTGTGTGTGTGTGTGTGGAATGTGCTGGCAGGACTACTGATCGCCTAGCATGGCATTGCAGTGTGCACCTTTCACACTACTGTTTTGTTTTCTGATTTAGATAGTGAAAGAAATAAATGCTATAAGCAATATTTAAGTATATATCATCATCCATTAACATCAATGTAATTGCATGACCCCCATTCACCTGACAGCATATTGCACCCCCTCCTCCTACAGCCTCCATCGCCATGGTAATGGGCTTTCTTATTTTGTAGCATCTTGCTGCCACTATCAATTACAATCACCCCCCCCCACGTCTTCCCTAAGACAGATGCTCAACACGTGCTGGTCAGATCTTGCTTTCATTTTCTGTCCTGGCTAGTTGTCTCCATCCTCTGTTCTCTAGCCACCTGCGTTTCCTCTTCCTGTTTTCCCGTGTGTGTGTTTCCTGCCATGTGCGCTTGTTTACGCGCACAAGCAGCTAATTAGCGCATGCGCTAGCATCATCGACACCCGCGCCCTGTTCTCCCAGACCAAGAAATGTGAAAACAGCCGATGGTAGCCATTTTGGCATTTGAGTAAATCGTTTAGTAAGTCGCTTTGTTGATTTTTGATCCCGTCCCACACATGCATTGTCAATGGGTGGGATAGTGTTGTGTGGTGCGGTCTGCACCACTTTGTTTGTGTTCCTATTTACAGAGGCAGGGCTATGTGGAAACACCGGATAATGTTTTCAGCACGCGCACACAGAACGGGTCAGCTAGTGTGAGTAGAGATTGGCTGGATTTGACAAGACGTGTTTTATCTCGCAATCGCCGACTACACCTTTAACGGCGTGTCACCAGAGGCCGGTAGCACCCTTCTCTTCCTCTCAGCACACGAGAAAGCCTGTTTGATCCTTTATTGCAGTAGGTACTATTTGTTATGCCAAACCTATGTTTTCGTAACGTATAGGTAATGCTAGTGAGTGAGAGCAGCGCCTTTCCTTCATTTGGTGCCATCGACAGGGATGCATAACTCACTTGTGTACACTGTGAGCAGCGACAGGTTTACTGAGCAGCAGCATACGGTGATACAGTGGTACAATACAGTGGTATACTGAGAAGTACATGGTGTTACGCTGCAGGTACATGGTGCTATCGGTTCACAGACACAGCCTTTGTTTCCCCGCCTCGCCTCGGCTTCCACCAGAGCCTCGGCTCATCTAGACTCCCTTCCTTCCACCCCCCACCCCCCCCCCCCTCCCTCCCTCCCCCCTTCCCTGCACCACACGGGGTCACTCAGGTTCCGGCCTGTCATTTCAGCCTCCATCTCCACATCCATCACTTCCACCGCAGTGGTAGTCTCAATCCCCAGCACCCCCTGTGCCTCTGGTGGTTGCTTGTGCCGGGTTGGTTGGGGGGCATGTGTGGGGGGTGGGGCGAGCATCTGTGTTATAAGGCTCAGCATTCACCTGCCTGTCTGTCTCTCTCTCTGTCTGTCTCTCTGTCTGTCTGTCTGTCTGTCTGTGTGCAGAGTAAGGAGGTCGGCGTGCAGCTGCAAGAGGATATGATGAAAGTCCTTAATGAGCTCTACACCGTAAGTGAGAAACCAACACACTTAAAGGTATAGTCAGCAATTGCAAGCTAAATGCTAAGCTATTCAGGACCGCAGAGCGATGTTGTTTTTATTTGAGCTCGAAGTTATCAAGAATGACCATCATTAGCTGTCCAATCACAGTGTAACTGCACCCTAAAATGTGTCTTTTGAGCTGTAAACAAAGTAATAGGGTTGATTTTCGATGAGACGCGTCAATGCTGGTGTTACTATAATATTGACAAAATTCCTGTTTTTATAAAAATCTGAAAACAGAACTACACGTCATATTTGTTAAATGTTAAAGTTAATGTTAATGGGGGGGCCCCTCTCAGCCCATCTCCTCACTTTAAAGGTGGAGTCAGGCTCAGAGCTGGGGTGCAGGTACACTTTAAAGGTGGAGTCAGGCTCAGAGCTGGGG
>JAODUE010051839.1:0-17852 GCA_027564755.1 Amblyopsis hoosieri | reverse complement strand
ATATATATATATATATATATATATATATACACACACACACACACACACACACACACACACACACACACACACATATATGCACACACACACACACATATATATAGTTTTAGTTAGTTTTCTCACTTTAGATATTTCAAACAGGACAATGTAAAAAGTAATAATAGGCCTAATTAATACAAATAATAATTTCAAATATAAATTGATAAGTAGAGCATATTAGAAAACAGTTCATAAACCTATTTTAGCAGTAATGAAAGTAATATATACAACATTGTAGAACATAACTATGTATGAACCAGTTTAACCTCAGAATGCTATGTCATGTCAATTATCATTGAGTTTTTGGTGGCGTGAATGCACGTGATGACACGCCCACGTTTATGACGCCGTGGTCAATGTGATCAATCAATCAAATGCCTGTAGCATAAACACTGGTTTGGGATTGTGTTTGTGTACACACTAAAATATATTAGCTGCTAAATTTACCTGTCCCATTTTGCCATGTGTCCCAGTTTACCAATACACATATGTGATAATTCATAGCCTACACAAAATAGCAGCATATTGGTAACTATTGTATACTATCCGATAGTCTAGCTATAGGCCTAAGCATTGTACAAAAATATATACAGTATATTTAAATAGCCTATATAGGCTATGATTTATTATTTTTACTGTAAACTAAATATAAACGTTGCCATATACAATAGCACTAGAACATGTAAACAGGCTAAAACAAATAATCTTAATAGGGTACGGTTATTAAAATAGCCTATCAGGAACAATTAATTTTTGCTTAGTTTAGTAGAGCCAAGCTGACATAATTTTGGAAATCATACGTTCCATATTTTCTTCTTCTGCGGCGGCAGTAAAGCAGCGCGATGACCACAACAACTAGAAGTGCTATTATTAAGCATGGGCATAATATCCAAATTAGGCCCTGTATGCCAGCAGCTGTAAAACAAGAATAAAATAGGCAAATTGAGAAATCATGATTTATCTGTAATGGTAATGATACAATGTCATAAATGATGCTGAGCTCCAATACTTGAATGATATGTTTTCAAAACGTGCTCTACACTAATTTATCCATACATTGCCTACCTCTAATTTTCAGTGTGGTAGATCTTGTCACGCTCCCAAGTTTATTCGTGGCAATGCAGATGTAAACCCCTGCGTCGGTAGACGTGGCTCTCTTAAAATTGATACTCTGGCGCCCCTCAGTGGTATTTATAATATTTACAGTAGAGTTGTATATCCAATGAACTGCAGGGGTAGGGTTACCCACAGCATTGCAGTCTATATGCAAATCACTACCACTGATGATGTCCAGGGTGGAGTTGCCATTTTGGAACTCTGGACCATCTAAGGGAAAACAAGGGGTTAGATCAGAGATCAGGCTAAAGACACATTATTGATGTTTAAAAATATACAGTCTATACTGTCTATCAAACTCACATCTTACAACAACAGGTCAGAAATCGTAATTACTAAAACTTACACAAAACGTTAACATGTATTGTGTGTTGGGCTGTTCTGTGGCGGTTCGTTGCTTTGGCTATGTATTGGCCTGTATTGTTCCTTGTAAAGGGCGTTTGGAAAGACACATGATTTCCATCTTTTAACCATACCAGCAGAGGCTTAGGTATTCCCTCCAGTGTACACTGAAGGTCAAGGACATGGTTCTCTTTGATCTCATAGACGTCGCGACTACAAGTGTATGCAGGTCCATCTGTAGTAAAAGCAGATTAATTCAGAGTAATCATGGAATATGTCAATCTTTGCTGTATCATTGTACAATCGTACAATGATATAGAATGATATGGATGTGATATGGCACCATACACTCACATTCCACTGTGATGTTAATAGTCCTATTGCTTCTGGACTGTCCAAAGGTATTTGTGGCTTCAAGTGTAAATGTTCCTGAGTCCATTCTGCTTAGTGGTGTGGAGGAATTGAACTGTACATCGTGACGATACCACAGAACAGTGGCACGAGGGTTGGCACTGATTTTGTAGGGTACCATGCTCAATGTAAAATTATACTCCAAGCCCTCATATTTACTTGGAAACTCTCGGATCTGGGGTTTATCTACAAACAAAGTAAGATAACATTATGTTGTGGTACATTTTAAAATGTCTATTACAATTTCTTCTATGGTTTTCTCTGGTCGCTATAAATATACTATATTTTCATAATTTAGCATAATGTAAAAGCTTAAAGCTTCTTTTAAAGCGACTTGGAATAAGTACATTTTGTCCATGGCTGGATAGGCAGTACAGTACCAGCCTTCCTTTGTAAATGCATTTGTCATCAATGGTTGTGGGTAAACTCACAGTGAACATCGGCTATGTACGGCTCAGAGACCACAGAAGGGAGAGGTTGTGGTCCCGCTGGTCCTAGGTCGAGCTGAGCTTCACATTTGTAGTTAGCTTTGTCATCATTGCTGCTGGGAGTGATGGTCAATCTAAAAGACTGATTTGTCGGGACCTCCTCAGTACTGTTACTCACTTGGCTCCAGATAGGTTGTGTCCCGTTGTACCAATGCACAGTGAGGTTCTGTACTGGTGCCACGTTACGGATGTTACACTCTAGTTCACTCTCTGAGCCCTCCTCCATCTGACTCTGATTCACCAGTGAAATGGACACTGTATCGGGAGGTTCTGCATGCAAACAAGAGAGGGATATATACTGTAACTTGTCATGCCATACACACGATTAGTTGTACATACTACCATATACCCTTTAAGATTAGGTACTTTTAGATTTAAAACCACTTATGGCCTAATTTGTGTGAATTTAGACAAAAAGACACTTGCAATACTTACTATACAGAGTTATGAGAGGATGCTTTGTACACCCATTGAGGTTATAGCATATGGGATTTGCTTTAAATTCCTGAAATTTAAGTACAGTCCAAGTGGCAAGATTCATCATTTGAAGCATCTCATTACGATCTGCTACTCTTCCAACTGGTATCTCCCAGTTCACAAAATCTTCTTTAATTGATGAACTGCAGTTGATTGAAATGGAGTCTCCATACTTCACTACCAGTCTGGCAGGAGTCACCTCCAGAGAACACACTACCAAAACAAAAATCAATCACATTCAATTACAATGAAGAACTTGGTAGCAGATTGGCAGCTAGTCCTGTGAATTGCAGGGGCTAGTCAGGCTAAGAACTTATTGACCAACAAGAATGAATTCAAAACTAATAATTCACATTCACACACATTCTGAAGAACATTGCAAAGCCAATTTGCTAAACCATATTAGTTAAACTGTGAAGAAGAATAATTCTATTAGCATGTTGAGAACTGTTGCCTCTTACCTTTCTTAGGTGCCGCCAAAGCAGTCGAGGCGTCTGGGCTTGATGTTGTAGTCATCATCACATGGATAACGAACTGCTTTGTTCTAGTTCCCTGTTGGTTAGTGGCACTGCAGTTGACGTGCTTGTTCGCCGTCACACCTGGAAACACAACGGTTCTCTCCGTCTGTCCTGTGCTCCACAGGAACGTAGGCAGAGGAGATCCATCAGCATCACAGTCCAGGGACACATTATGGCCCTCGGTCACACTGATATTGTCCCAAGTCTGCTGGAAGTCAGGGGCATCTAAACAGGTATAGATGTAGTTGATAATATTTTAGCATGGTACCTCAACCACTGGATGCACAATGCTGCAATATTGTGGTACAGCTGTGTAATACAGTACTGTGTCACTCACAATTCACATGAAGAACAGTGAGCTCCACTGAAACAACAGGCTCTTGAGGTCTGACGTCCATATGAGCCTCGCACCTGAATTTGGTTCCTTTGTCTTCTCTGCTGAGAATGACTGTGAGATTAGAGGACTCAGACACTGGTGTTTTGATCTCGTTGGAGAAGTTGTGTGTCTTCATCAATACATCCCCCTTGAACCACTTCACAATGAGCTTTTGCACTGGAGCAACATTGACAATGTTACATTGAAGGTGATACTCTTCTCCATGGGCAGCAGAATTGGTGGGGAACAAGTAAACATTTTCTGGCTTCTCTGGCAATAGAAGAATGGAGTTTGGTCATTTTATTTTATTTTATTGTTTTAGATTTTTCATTCATGTGTAAAAAAAAAAAATACTTACTGAATAAAGTGAAAGGAAGGCTTTCACTACATACATATGATTCATTTATCTTCATTGTACACTTTGGGTTCATATTCCAGTCAGTTATGGCAAGCACTGTCCAGGTAGCAATTCTCTCAGAGAAATCTTCATTTTCATCATTCCAAAATATAATATGATCATCTGTGTTGCTGCTGCAGTTGACTTCTATCTGTTCTCCATATTCTGCCACAAGCTCAGGAGGGTTCAGAGTCAGAGGGCAGGAACTATCTGCATCTGCTGATACACAAAGGCCCATGATTCTCAAAAAATCCTCTGCAGTGACAATGCTGTGGAAACTGGCATGCCCAACTGCTGTTTCATTTTATGTTTTGTCTCTAATTGGCCCTGTTAACATTACCCTTACATAATATGGAAGCCCATTTCCACCAGTAACTATCTCAAAATTACGTAATTATTTGAGATACTAACTCATTATTTTGAGAAGAAGAGTTTTTTTCTATCATATTGGCTAAATAAGACTTCCTCTTATGTGCCGGGTTTGCCACGTGCAGCATAACCCTTTGACTTTTCAATATTCTACTGCATAACTAATATGTTATTTAAAGTGTATGTTGAAAATGTCATCCATTAGATTTGTATTTAGGACTGCACTGATAACATCATTATTCTTGATGTTGTATCTATTGTGTCAGTCTTGGATACAATTTTTATTACTATTTTATTACTATTAATACTGTGGTGTCTAAACAAAATAGAGCTATAATGTCCTAAACAAGAACCTATATGAAAGGTCATTGTTATATGATCATTTTCTAGAAGGACTCTTAAGTAAACGGATTGCGTTTATATAGCAATTTGCAATCACATGTGGGTTACTCATAGTGCTGTACAAGATTGCCTCACATTCACACATTCACAAATGATGGTGGTTTTTCAGCCACACTGGGTGTTCTTTCAATAACTACGCCTGATATGAATAAAGAGCTACAGCTGTCACCATAAGGTTGGTAGGGGGGTAAAAAAACACTAAACTGTTCATAAACGGCAGCAATTATAACCTGTCTTTAATAGAAATATGCTATAATCAGAACAGAGTAATGACTCACCGCTCTGTACAGCCATTGTCAGCATCACCAGGCTCAACATGAGGGCCATTGGGGGTTTCAGCTTGGAGTAGGGAGGGCAAGCGTTGCGTCGGAAAGGATTTCCTTGCGTCTGGCTTGAATGGGATGTGTCCAGAGTTGATGGCTGTCCTGGTGGTGTGCTAATGCCTGTATTTATAATAGGGCAATTATCTGGACTAATGTCACAGCATCTGTGTGACACAGAATATGTGTGAAAGGAAATGTACCGCCCTTCTAAAAGACAGGAAATAGCCTGTTAACGGAAACATGAAAGAAAACCCACATGCGGAGAAACTGAAAGGACTCCTCCCAAGCTTGTGAAATCATTTTGCACAAACCACTGTCATAATAATTACTTTTTTATTCTAATGTATTATATTATATCTGATTCCAATGACATGTTCGTCACAGGTTGAAGGGTGAGTGCAGGTGCAGATCAACAAAGACATGGAGAAGGTAGATGATACTTGGTGTTTATTAGCAGATGTAAGAATAGTCTGGCTCTCTGCCAGTGTAGAATAATTAAACAAACATACAAATATTGAAATATATACAACATATGTCTGACTGTCCGAACTACCAACACAGCCACCAGCGAGAACTAACAGGAGGAAGCCACGCTGTCATTTGGCATGACTCTGGATGTTACACATAGCAGCTTTGCCAACATATTACTAATGTAAACAACAATAATTCAACAATAAGAGTGGATGCACCAAGGTGGATACAAGAATTATGTGCTATAGGCTCTACCATAAATTAAATACTATTCTACAAAAACACCCCTTAACTATTTGAATCAGGGGTGTTTTTAGAGTTTGAAGAGATCAGGGGCTTAGCTCAGACACAAACCCACCGAACCTCAAGCGCAACAGCTAAATGCATTAATGGCCAATTTTTGAAAGAACACTGTTCCATTTCTGTAACAACTCCTGTATACCATTTTCTGTTGATGCATACCATACTATTTGTTTTTATGGCATCTTCATAATTATTTTACTAGTGTTACATAGCTCTGTGTCTTTCATGGTGTTCCCTCTTTGTTGTCTGTTTCTTTCCTGGTTTCTCTGTCATATTGTAGCCTACTTGTCTGTCAATCATTACTGGTGTCTTCATCTAAGTCTGTCTATCTTTCCATCACTATTTGTTGTCTGTCTGGCTTTCCTTGTGTCTCCATTATATTGTAGTCAATTTGTTGTCTGACTGTGTTTTTCCTGGTCATCATATTTTGCTCTTTGTTGTCTTTCTCACTTTCCTTGTTTCAACATCATAAAGCCTAAATTGTTGCCTGTGCCTTTCCTGGTCATTCATCTAGCTCTAATATCTCTAACTCTAGCACTACTAGTACTGTAAAGTTGGTCTAATTAACTGACGCAGAATATATTGTAATTATTGAATGGTAAAAATAATGCATTATAACACATTTTGTCACTATAAGGAAACTTTTAGATTTAAAGAAAACGTTATTGTTGTGTAAACTTGTGTGTAGCCTAAATATAGTTTTCACTAACTAGCAATTACAAAGTCATGGCTAGATTATTATAGTTTATTTATTATATGCTATAAGAAATGTAGTTGTGTCGTGTTATCCCTTACAAATTCAACCTGTGTTCTGTTCTCTGTTTATGTCTAAAGAAGTTTAAAAAAGTAAAATGTGTTCCTGTTTCCTCAAATGCTACCAAGCCTACCTACTTGACGAACGTCATGCTGAGCGATAACGCGACATTCACAACTTTATCTGGCAGCAGGGTTGCCAGATTGTATTCACAGTATACCGCACAATCAAACGCGGCATGTAAATCAACCCGCCCAAACCAAGTTTTGCCCGAAAACTATCATTACAAATTGGCCAATTGAGCAGGAAACCGCCCTATCTGGCAACATGGTCTTAGGTGCTTCTTTTGCTGTGTGTGTGTGGTCACGGGGGTGAGTAGCAGTGCATTCTACTAATGATTGCAAGGCGCAATGTCAAGCAGATTTCTGTATAATCGCGCAGGCAGCTATGCCGTTATGATAAATAATCGGGATTCGTGAATAAATATATTATTGCAATCAGTGTTGGGAAGTAACTGATTACGAATAAACAGTAACTGTAATCCATTACAGTTAGCCTACTAACTAAAATAGTGGAATCAAATTACAGTTTTAAATTATTTATTAGATGATTACTTATAAAATGAAAGTTTGCAGAAGATATTTTCATAAACCTATCGGATGTTCTCTTATTAACCTTTCATGAACTCAATCAGTAATTGATGTCCTACTTTAGTTTGGTATCCCGAGCAACATAAACGGTCACAAAACTAGAAAGATTTAGCATGCCAATGCAGTAAATTGCTTTGAATGGCATTACAAAGAACAATGTAATGTTTATACGTGAAGTAGACCTAATCTAAAAGTAAATGGAAAGTAATCAGATTCAATTTAAGTAATCCAAAAATTATGTTACTTATTATAATTTTAGTCTGGTAACTAACTAGTAACTAATGGATTACAATTGAAAAGTAACCTACCCAACCTTGATTGCAAGTGGATCAAAAGATTCGGGGCTACTGGGCTAGAACAAAAAAATGTCTTAAGATCCGAATGTATGATTTCAACATTAGCCTATGTGGGCTTGATCATCATGGAAACTCTCTTGAGAGAGTAGGATCCTCCATGGAATTCAGCCCAGTAGACTCCATCCTGGTAGCGACTTCGGTAATGCCCACCTCGATACCACACGCCGTTCAAGTTGGAATGTGCACACATGTGATACCACCAGCCTCCTTTTTGATAGTGAGCACAGTTACCTGAATGATGACAAAAATAAACAACAATTTAAGTTATGGGTATTCTACATAGTGACTACATACAGTGTAAATTGCTACAGTACATTATGCCAACTGTATATTATTCTGTATATTGTAATATTGCATATGGATATTTTTTTTAATTCTTTTTTATCTTTGATCTTTTGTATACCTTGTTTCCTTATAAATGGCATTCAGAGGGGAAAGCAAAAGAAGAATTTCAATGTACGGGGAAAATAGCTTTTTAGTATGACAATAAATGCTTTGAATTTGAAATACTTAAGGATGGCAAAAGTTTATACAAGGACAAAAATTAAGATTTTTAAATAGTTTTGTACTGGTAATACATTTATTCCTAAAAATAGACAATACTGGAAGTATAAAGTACCAGTATAAACCAGTAGAGAACTGCGTTCCTACGCTTTCAACACCTAACGTCCAGATGAGAACCGCCACTTTCTGTTGGTGGTAAAATACCATTGAGGTGTAAATAGTCTGCATTTATATAGTGCTTTACATTAATTGCCTCACATTCAGACATTCATACACACATGGCGATGTCAGCCATGCAAGGAGACACCTGACCACCGGGAGCAGTTAGGGTTAGGTGTCTTGCTCAAGGACACCTCAACACTTGGCGCTGCTCTACCACTGTGCCACTTGCCACCCAAAGGGACAGTATAAATTCACCTTTGGCTATATTTACCATGAAGCCTATCACCTCCAACAGCACATTGTACCATCCTAACAGTAATGCCAATTTACAGCCAGCAGAGGGTGCAACAGTGAGTACCAGATATACTAGATTATATGCAGCTGTTGGTGCATTAAGAGCAATACTAGAACCCATGTGGTATTTGACCTGAGTAGCTGTCCTTGTCTCTATCCAGAGTAGTGAACGCCTTATTGTTGTGCCATGAGAGGGAATCCCCGGCATTTCCGTGGTATTCCCCCAACCGTAGACGGTACCAGTCCCTTTCCGGTTCTATGTAGAAACTGTTGTACTCTGCAAACACCTGCCGTCCATGCCAGTCCTCCAGGGTCACTCGTAGCTTGTACTGGGTCTGCTTAGTCAGCCAGTAGAGGTGCTCCAGGCCAAGCCAGTACTCTCCGTCGAGGTTACCAAAGCCTTGCTGCAATAGTGCAACACAACACCACAATTCAATATGAACCAAGGCTGGCCATATATGTTTAGTGCGTGAGTGATTAATACCAATTACAGTCACACACTATCCCGATTCTCTGTACTTAATCATCATGAAAACCAGCAGTTGCATGCGATGCATGTAGACTGTATGAGATGGGGCCTTAAGACAACACGAAATGAATTAGATTAATATTTGAGAGCTTCACCTTGACTCATTGACTATGGGTAAAGTAAGTCGATTTACCTTGTACTGTTCCCAAGTCCTGAAGAAGTTGATGGATCCATCCTGTCTCCTCTGGATGACGGTCCAGCCACCATCAGCCATGCTCTGCTCACACCAGGCCTGCAGCAGTCTGTTGGCACTCTGGGGCCGAAGCAGGTAAATGCCACTGGTGTTTCCCCCTGAATGCAGCACATGCTGGCAATCATGCCAGGGCCCTGAGGGACAAACACACACAGTCTGACAGAGAAGATGATACGGTATAATAGGAGCAATACAGTAAAATATTATATCATACCTTTTTGTGCCAAGTCCCTCAAAGAGAAGAGGTGGATTACGAGCTATAACCTGTACTTTATTGACTGTATAATAATAATAATAATAATAATAATAATAATGATAATGATAATAATATACTGTCCACTGGGACTGTTTGTATAACGGCTCTGGAATGTTGATTGTTTGAACCTCAATTCCATCACAATTTATCTGTGAGCGAAGAATTCTTTCTCGACATATGACAGGGTCTTGTACGACCCTGATAAGATGTAAGTGCCCAAAGTTGTACATAAATCTGACTATACATGCTCCCACGTGGTGTTAACTCAATGGACAGAAACACACAGAGGACAAACACACACCCACATACACTCATTAAATTGTGTGGATTTGTATATACTGTATCTATAATCCTGTTGATTGTAATGTCACACATCCCACGTTCCAAGTGCTGTGTGTGTGTTTAGACATTGTTTAGGCATTCCCAGAGTGATTGCATTCCAACCAGTGGGTCACTGACTCCAAGCTTCTGCTCCTCCGGCCGTCAGATATCACAGACACTTAACATAATCCATTTTCAAAATGTCAAGATCAAAGTTTTTACATATTAAGATGCATTATGCATGTTTTACAGTACCTGGGGTCTTAGTGACAGGCAAGTCTATGAAAACAGGTTCTGTTGGAGTAGCTGGAGAGGCTGTGGTTGGAAAGATGTTAGCGTCTGTTACTGAAGGGGCACTTTGGTCTCTTTGAACATCATTGGACATTTCATTGATCTCCGAGCTGTAATTAGGTTGTGCATTAGATGGTTTTGGTGGTTCATTGGTCACCTGTACAGACAAACACAAACAAGTTTTTGGATTATTCATTTTGGATTGTTCATTTAAAAAAATGTAATTGGACTCTTGAAAGTATAGTCCATAAAAGAGATTTTCTTTTAAATCAAACGCTCACAAAATATCAATTCAGAATAATCATGCTCAGTTTGTTGTTTACCAGTGCTTGTGAGGGATTGTCCTTGCACTGGCATTGCTTCCCCAGTTGGGCAATTAACTGGTTTTGGGAGCTCATGGACAAGGTGAGGGATTCATACTTCTTCTCCAGCTCCTTATAATTACTAGACACCTGCAATGTCTGAAAGGCAACACAACATATCAACATGATCAGCTCAGTTGCTGTCTGTTATATGGTAAAATGCTGTTTGCTCCACAGAAACAAAACAGAACAATCAGTGATTATACTATCCAACAGATCCCAACTCTACTGTTACCTGGGTGGAGGCATTAAGGAGAAGATTTTCAACTCGTTGCAGCTCCAGTGCCTGGTCTTCTTTGAGGTCAGTCAGCAGTTGGCTGTAGAGAAGGGCAATGCGTGCATTCATGCTGTTGCTCTCCCTGCGGAGGGCCATCACCTCCTGTTCAAAATGGCCACGTAGCATCTGCATCTTGTCCTGCTGTTGGCGGAGCGCCGCCCGCAGCACTGCCACCTCAGAGCGGTTGGCAGCAGCAGCGTCCATACTCATGCACAGAGACCCTTTCAGTTTTTGCTGTGGAACAATGAAGGTATAAGAGCAGTGACCTTTCTTTGTTTCTGAGGAGTGCACTGGCCGTTTCTGAGCATTGGCCCCATTGGCCTCCTCCTTCTGTCCACCAACGTCTGGTATGCCCAGGCAGAGTGTTAGAAGAAGTGTCAGACCTACAGTCAGTATGTACTCCATGTGTCTGTCAAAAGCCCTGGTAAAAGAGGAAAGACACAAATTATATGCATACAACACATGACCTGAGTAAATGACCTTCAATATAATAAGAATGCATTTGCTTTGGGATATGGAATGCTCACCCCTCAGCAGATGTTCCCCTCGAAGGTGAAAGTCAACTATTTGTTTTTCCTTTTTTCTGAAATGTATTTGCTGGTCTACACTGGTGGGATAACAGTAAACGCAAACCAGTCTGAGTCAACACGACTCCATCCCATCGTCAACAACACCCTTTCAACCTGCAGCTTCAGATCTCAACAGAACACTCGCGGTCAACACCGTAAATAACCTTCAGTTTCAAATAATACACCTCAAACAAAAATACCAGAGCATAAAGTAAATATGAATGAATTAATAAAAATAGCAGGTCAACTTAAAGGTTAAAAGAAAAATAGACTTCCTGGCCAATCAGTTTATAAAAAATATTAAAACTGTGATGAATCCTTGTTACTCACTTGTACTATAAAATTACACATTAAAGTCTATATCTTACCACAGACCTTTGTCTTACAGTTCTTTTTGGTCTCTTTAGTCTTGTTGGGACTGATTATACCCTGAACTCAATGACGAACAGAAGAAATAAAAAATAAAAAAACAGTCCATTTAGCAATTATCAGAGTCGTCAGAGTAAATCGTCACAGTAATCGTACATTTCCCAGTTGTATCAACCAGGCGTCCAAAAGTCTGAAGCATGGAAAAATACACAGAGGAACAGAAGACACAGAACAACTCTAGTGGCAGAGGTTTTGTCAGAAGCCAGTAGACCACCCACAAATAATGTGATCCCTGCCACAGGCTCCCTAAAAGAAGGAGATAAACTAATGATTATAGCTCCTCCCAAAGAGTATTCCATGTTTGGCCTTCACTGCAGGGGCACTGACTCCTCCCTCTGCAATTAATCTATCTAAGCAATTATTCCACTTCTTTGCCAGAAATCCACGGATAAACATATATTTACCTTATGGTTAAAACTGAGTTCATACATTTGATATGATTCATGAGAAGGTAAGCACAATAATATTGTAATATTTTATATATATTTTTTTTTTTTTTATTTTTTTTTTTTATTTTTTTTTTTTGTAGCTTTAGTATCTTTGTAAATTAACGTACATTCTCACGATTGGTTTGGTGATTGTGATTTTCTTTTTTACAATTTGACGTCAACCTCCAGTCCAGAAGGTGGCACAATACACACATTGTTTTCCAATCGCCAAAAAAGAAACACTGAAGAAGGGACACGGCACCACCGACATGAGTAGGCTACCATGTGGCATTTTGCATTCCTGCCAGGCGTGTTACAGGATGTTTGCGTTGGCCATACTTTGTGTACATATAATTTGTAGCAATGTCTAGATTTTAATTTAGGTTGATCTGTAGCACATAAAAAAATGGGGAAATCGTCTAAGGTAAGCGAGCGATGTTTTCCTTCTAGTGTGTTAGCTCACTTCTCAAGTCAGTCTTCAAAGTTGGCAACCCTTTAGCTAGCTGTTAACCTAAAGCCAGGCGATATACTATTATTTATAAACGTAAAGCAATTCTAAACGGATCATTTGCTTCCAGACAAAAACCCAAAAGAAATCGCGAGCAAATGCCACCCATGTGGCCCAGGAGAACTATGGTGCTGTTCCACATTCCTTCGTGTTTCACCGTGGTCATATTGGGAAGAATGTTGGCCAGCTCGTACAAGACATGCGGCGACTCATGCAACCTTACACTGCGGAGTCGCTGAAGGTTTGTACTGTTCACACACAATAAAGCAACTTTCCATGTAATGCTCCACGTGTATGTTGCGACTGCGAGACTACTCCAAGACCCTAGCTTGAAGTACGCAGATTCGTGACTCTTATTCAATAGCCTAAATGCCTTAACTTATTACAAATACTTACTACTTGTCTAATGTTGGTGATTCAAGGCCAGTTACATTAGTAGTGGTAGTTTTGAACGAATGTATTCCTTCAATGAAAGATTGGCCCAGATGATGACGTATTATGACTTGACTGTTCAGTGATGCTTGTCCAAAGTAAACGCACTGATGGGGCCCATGCATAGACATGTAAATACTTTCTTTGATGATAATAAGCATCAGACTTTGCTTAATTTAAATAAACTGTATTCTATATTGGTTTAAATGTCGAATGTGTATGTTCTATATTCCTTTTATGCAGGTCGGTAAAAAAAATGTACTTAAAGACTTTGTGTCAGTAGCTGGCCCACTGGGGGTCACACACTTCATGATATTCAGCAAGACACCCAGCAGTATCAACATGGTAAGATCTGAAGAACAGTTCCATTGTCTCATAGTAGTAGACTTGCAAAAATTGTTGGGGGGAGGAGCGACGAAGATGACTACAGTAAAAACATGTTTCTACGAAAGGCTTACAATGTGACTACTTATCTAGTATTCACTTTTAATTATAAAAGTCTATGGTTTAATTGCCTTGGGTGATTATTCTAGTGCATTGGCTGGAATACATGTGGTTTACAATTATAAATCTTGTAATCTGAGCAGATTTTGTACATGTGAAATCTACAAAAATATAAATATCTTTTTTCTCAGAGGTTGGCTCGGATTCCTAAAGGTCCCACTCTTTATTTCAGAGTAACTAAGGTGCGTGTACAAACTTCCACTAACATCACCTGTATAGATTAATGTGCCCAAATGATGACACTTGAGTGTTTTTGACTGTTGAGTGATGTCTTTCAATGTAAATGCACTGATATGGTCCAACAATTTTATGCTTTATTTTTAATATATATTTTTTTAAGATGTTCTTGTTGCTGGACTCTTCTTGCTAACATGTCTCTTGGCTCACTCCTCCAGTATTCTCTGGGCAAAGATGTTATTTCATCTCTGAAGAAACACCGGATGCATGAGCAACAGTTCACACACCATCCGTTGCTTGTCCTCAATAACTTTGGTTCTGAGGGCATGCAGGTCAAACTTATGGCCACCATGTTCCAAAACATGTTTCCCTCAATCAATGTGCACAAGGTATGTTTTGTCAAGCTATGTAGTAGAATCAGGGGATTGAATGATTGAGGCTGGTTTATCTACATGATGAATGTATAGTCTTCTGATGTGTACTCTGAAGACATCTCAAAAGTAAACGCTTTCTGAACTATATAGCCTTGAGCATTAATATATATTATTTTTAATCCTGTTGTACTACTGACAAGTTTACCTTTATTTTCTAGGTTAACCTCAATAATATCAAGAGGTGTGTGTTGCTAAATTACAATACAGAGTCACATGAGGTAGAGCTCCGACATTAGTAAGTATAACTTTAACAGTGCAGTGTCTTATTTTCATTTAAACAAAACCACCCTGGAGTAGTTTCATTAAAGCTCAGATGAAGACATAATGACTTGAATTGTTCGGTGATGTTGTCCAAAGTAAACGCACTGATGAGCTTGTGCAGAGACTTGTGTTCTGTTTGTCCTATTATGTCAGTTGTACAGTATCATGGTTTTTGGTTTGTTTCTGCCTTGCAGCAGTCTGAAGGTTGTCCCTGTTGGCATGAGCCGTGGTGTGAAGAAGCTGATGCAAGAGAAGTTTCCCAACATGAGCAAGTTTGAGGACATAAGCGAGCTACTGTTAAAGTATGACCAGTCATTCAGAGCAGTCTAAAATTACTGGTTATATGTGATGTCTTGTGTTTTAAGTACATTTTCCTTTTTGTCTACCGACTTTCAGAGGAGCTAACCTTTCAGAGAGCGAAGCGGAACAAGATGGCGAACACAACATCACTGAAGTGCCGCAGGCTTGCTCTGGTCGTGGCAATATGGCATCACAACAGAGCGCTGTGCGCTTGACTGAGGTAAGCTAATATGCCCCCAATACGTTTGAATTGAACCAGTGCTTTTTAGGATGGAGGCTGAGGTTGTTTTTAAATCCTCAGATTGGTCCTCGCATTACTCTACAGCTGATCAAGATTCAAGAAGGCTTGGGAGAAGGGAACATTATGTACCACTCTCTCGGTAAGTGCAACTGTCTGTTTTATTTCTAAATTTTTTTTATTTAAAGCAGTATTGAACTCTTGTTGAACCAAAAACTATTTGTAAATCTTAAGATCAAGTAGGTGGGGGAGGGCGGCTGCTTAATTTCCATATTTAATTACAATGTTAACTAAATACACAAGTGATTAATTTATTCGGTGTTTGTAAGCAAGGTTCAGAATCAAGGGTTTAATAATATTGCTTTAAGCTTTTGCAAATGTACATGACAAGTGAGCATGAATTCTGTGATTTCTCTCAAAAGTAAACGCTTACTGATGCATTCATTGCCCAAAGAAGCTCCAGTAAATATCATGCAAGCCTGCGTCACATGCCTTTACTATGTGGCTCGTTGGCAGTTGTCAAGACAGAAGAGGAGCTTCAGCAGATGCTGAACAGAAAGGAGGCCCAACTGAAGGAGAAGGCAGACAGGCGGAAAAAGCAGGAGCTGGATGTGACCCGAAAAAATGCAAAACGTGAAGCGCACAAGTAAGTGTCCTCGGTAAAGGAAATAACTAGGAGTACTTTAAACTTTAATTCTTTTGAAAGCTGAACTGAGTTTGTGTTGACTTGTTGTTTCCCCCATCAGAAAAAAGAGCCTGGAAGGCATCAAGCGTAAACGCAAAGATGCTGAGGATGACAGCGAAGTGGAAGATCCAGGTCTGCAGGATGGTCAAGAAGCTGCGGTTGCCTCAGATGATGAGGCGGAGTACTACAGGCAGGCGGTGGGTGCGGAGCCAGACGAAGGTGAGGATTCTACTTGTAACACGTGTGCTTCTGGGTTTGTCTTCTGGATGTGCTGACAATAGTGTCCATTTCCCTCAGATATGTTCCCTGCTGCAAAGAGAAGGCGGAGCCCAGGACAGTCTCCAGGACCATTCAAGAAGAGGAAGACATCACCTGCTAACCACTCTGGGGCTAAATCTCGCAAGCAGGGCAGTCCGGGAGGGCCGCATAGAGACAAAATGCGACAGCGTGAAAGAAAGGGTGGAGAGAAGTGGGGGAAAGGGGAGAAACCACTTGGAAAGAGAATTGGGCCAGGAGGCAAAAAATATGGGGATAGAAAACCTCATGATGGAGAAAAGAGTTTTGGAGGAAAGAAGTTTCAGCAGAGCAGTAAATTTACTGGAAATGAAAACATGAAAACTGGACTAAAATCTACATTTAAGGGACAGAAAGGAAAACCTGGCTTCAAGAAAGGTAAAAGGAAGGGAAAAGACTGAATTCCTCTCTTGGATCCAAGGTTCCCATGAACTGATTGCTAAAGCAATGGTGACTTCAACCTGGAAATGCTGTTTGAGTTGTTGCAGTTTGTGTTCAAAGTAGTGTTGCTGAAAATCAGCAGTTTCAAAAAATTTCTATTGCATTAATAAAAATGTCTTGGACAAAGTAGGTTTTGTGATGTGTATAAAGTGCTATTCATCTAAATAAGATTTTTTTTTATCCAAATATGGCTTGCTACCAAGACAGACAAATTGTTAATGTTAGACTGTAATTAAATCGGTAAGTATGTTATTAACTGACTTGTAACCAACAGTAGTTATGAATTTCTGACCCATGACCCTAAGAAGTATGTAATCCTTACAGTAGCCGTAACACACGTTCATGCGGTGTGGAAGTTAAAGGTCACAATACAGTAGGCATACCATACATTTGTTGGTACCTTAACTACAATAATCCTAAATAACCTTTTTCTGATATAACTTAGAAATGATGAAATAATTGCCATAATTATTGTATATTTAAATATAAGACTGCATTTTGATTCAACTGAATTATTTTCAAGGAGAAACAAAGCCAAAAATTAACTTTGAAGGTTAAGATAATACACTTCACAAAATCAGCGAATGTTTACTCAGTTTGCTAGATGCAAGTTCTGTATGTACGGTATGCTGAAAAAGAATGTATGGGTTCTACACAGCACTGGCTCTGTAAATATGAATACAAAGGGGTACATTGCCACCACAATGATATATGCCCTATGGCAATTTATCTAATGTGGGTGAACTTTCACTTTTTTTTTTTTTTTTATGTCTACATGTCAACAATCTAGGGATACCAGCAATTAAGGTAATTTTAGAATATCCTTTTAGAATAATAAATTTCTCTTCCCACATTGTTTTATTCATTGCAAAGGCATGCAAGAAGTATGTCTACATAAACTCAGCCAAAAAAGACGTCCCCTTTTCAGGAATATTTGAAAACTAATGTAAAAATCCAAATAATGTTTTCCATGCATGTTCAATTAACCATAATCAATTAACAACCATCTGTGGAACGGTCGTTAAGGTATTAACAGCTTACAGAGAGTAGGCCTTTTAAGGTCACAGTTCTAAAAACGCAGGACACTAAATAGTCTTTTCTACTGACTGAAAAACACCAAAAGAAAGATGCCCAGGGTCCCAGCTCATCTGCGTGAACGTGCATTAGGCAT
>JAODUE010051828.1:0-17853 GCA_027564755.1 Amblyopsis hoosieri | reverse complement strand
CCAGGCCCGTATAGCTATAAACACGACGCTGATTGGATAACCAGGCCCGTATAGCTATAAACACGACGCTGATTGGAAAGTTCATTTGCTACTCGGACACATTCAAAATTATTCCAAGGCTTTCCAGACTGATTCTCACAGCGAAATTAAACTAAAGAAAAGGCTAATTCTGGACATGATACGTATGTGTAGCTACCCTTGCTTATTTGTTATTTCCTATAACTCTTTACATTTGATACTATGTTACTCCATAGAGGCAGGCACTTTACAAGAAATAAAATGTGTATATTAAATATGAGTATGAAATATTTACAGTAATATGTTTAATATTTCGCAAGGGATTCAACATTGCTTGACTCACAGTGAAGCATTGTTGTCTGCAGGTGTAAAACATAGGTTATTTCAGCATAACTGCATTGATGTATTTCATTGTAACCAGCAGTCATCGTTGGAGATATTATTTTGATGCAAGCTTCCTTCGGCCTAAACCATTTCTTGCCAATGCCCACAGTCACTGTGAAGCAAGCAGTCTGCAATCTGGTAAATAGCATATCGTTATTATAGGTCGATTGGCACGTTGCTTTCAGAGGTAAAAGTTCCGGCCATAGAGTATGACCCCACATTGCCAGGGAAACAGCCTGGGTAGACTTGTATGATGTTTATGAAACCTTGCAAGGGAAAGGAGAAGTTTGATTTGAGATTAGAGCATCACATCCACTAGTTCCAAGGCTCTATTCAAGAAACTACCATCCAATAACGGGCACCATACAACACAAACTATATTTTACAGCAGTTATATTGTCTGATAGACAGTGGAAGAAGTTTCATGAAGATGTTAGCAGCACTTACAGTATGACGTTCTGAAGGTCAGACATCATTTTTGATCAGGAAACCCACATAAAAGCGTCAGAGAACATCTCCATGGTTCATTTTACCACCGCCCGGCCAAAAGGCACATTATTTATCAGACTAAAATAGAAATGTTTTCCCTGCTGCTTCAGTGCTGACTCGCATTTCACATTGCGGTCAGCTGTGATTCAATAAATATGATTATTTTTACATTATCAAATGTTAAGACCTTTTTAGGGAAATTGTGAATTGTGAAATGTACAATATTTATCCAGCACAGACACTTTGATTGCTATCAGGGGGCAGAATGCCACACCTGGTTCTACACACACGCACACGCACACGCACACGCACACGCACACACACACACACATGCACACATAGATCGATTAAAACTGGATTTGATGAAAGATTATGCAGCTATTCTCAGCATGTGAGAGTGTGTGTGTGTGTGTGTGTACAGTATGTGAGCTTTTGTGTGTGTGTGTGTGTGTGTGTGCACGTGCACGTGTGTGTAGTCAAATCACCAGAGAGAACATCATATCCATCGATGGCTTTCTTTCCTATTTCTATAGCCTAAACCTTCATGCTGCTGGCTTCAGTGTTTTAGAGGAGCAGCTACAGTATATGGGCAGTCTGACAGAACATAACAGATGTTAGCATCAGTACCAGGCCTGCTAGCATTACAAGAGATGTAAGCATCAGTACCAGGCCTGCTAGCATTAAAACAGATGTCAGCCTCAGTACTAGGCCAGCCAGAGTCCAGACCTGAATCCAATTGAAAATCTGTGAGGTGATCTGAAGAGGGCTGTGCACAGCACAGGCGATGTCCTCACAATCTGACAGTAATGGAGCGCTTTTGCAAAGAAGAGTGGGCAAATATTACCATGTCAAGATGTGCCATGCTAATAGACTCTTACCCAAAAGACTGAGTGTTGTAATAAAATCAAAAGGTGCTTCAACAATGTATTAGTTTAAGGGTGTGCACTCTTATGCAACCAGGTTATTGTAAGGTTTTTATTTTTAATTTTTCCCCCTTGAATATTTCAGTTTGTTTTTCAATTGAATTGTTCACATTATAGGCCACATTAAAGGTGAAAAAAGTTCTGACGTGATTTATCTTTGTCTTATTCTTTTACATCACAAAAACCTGGCAGGGGTGTATATGCTTTTTATATCCACTGTACATAACATGATACTGAAATTATTAAAAATGGATAAAGGAATCAGATGAAAGAAATATGAGAGAAATTAAAACCTTATCCTTTGTGTTGCTATGTCAGAACGTCAGCACAATGCTAATCTGGTGGAGGAAGTGCATATTCCAGTAGCAGTTTATTTATCAGTACATGTCTTTTATGGATGGTTATATCCCCTTGTACCCACTAACCTCAGGAACTAGCAAGACTCCCTTGTGTGCACAAGGGTGCTGTATAGCCTCAGATATACAGACCCTGCATGTATATTCACCAAACAATACAGTGTTCTTACTATACTGTACGTAATCCGTCTCTGATCACCATTCCAAACGGGCCTGCCACAGGTATTTTTCCCACGGCGGTACGGCGACCGGCATCCCTGAGATTTATATTTTTAGCAACATAGGTATAAGAATGGTTAAAGGGATATAATATGATACTGAAATTACATAACAACTAAAATAAAATAAGAAATAAAATAAGATAACAGCAGATTTAGCTAGTTAGCTAGCTAACAGACACGTTGCACGTGCATCATTTTCTGTAGCAGTTTAGCAGTGCAGAGCAGTGCAGTTACAAGCTAGCTAAAAGCTCATTGGAATAGATTAATTTTTAATTTAAAAAAAAAACAAAAAAACATTTCTGAGCCGGATACCCTGATAGCTATAGAGTTCCATAGCTTGGGGGCAGTTAATAAATGCTGCATGGCCAATTTTCTTATTGTTCTTACTAGGAACTTTCATTAAACCACTGTCAGATGACCTTAGTGTTCTGAAGGGTATGTAAATGGTAGCCTCAGTACAAGACCTGCTATTAAAACAGATATATAGCCTCAGTACCTGGCCTTCTAGCATTACAACAGATGTTAGCCTCAGTACCTGTTAGCATTAAAACAGAGAGCGTTGCAGGAGCGGCTCCAAATGAGTGCGGAAAAAATTCTAAAAAGCACACATGATGTGTCTACAGAACTGATGGTGACACTGTAGCAGATCTTTGTTGGACATCGGCTGTCATTATGGATGGGGCTTCCTGCCACTATACACTATAGCAGTAAGGAGCAGTACAGTATTGGAGGAGTACAGCACGTCAGTGTCAGCCAAAGGGCATTGTATGAGACATGAGCCGTGAGAACTGCTGATTCGGCTGCTTGCAGTAACAGTGTGTGTGGGCTAACCACATTAGACCTAGGGTGGCAGAGCCAGCCTACTTGCATAAGGTCGGAGAACCCATCCTTGGCTAAACGCGTTAAGCTAACCCTACTTGACAGGAGAGGTTTTGACTGACATGCACGACGACCAACTACAGTGCATAACTCATTGGCTAAAATAAACTGTCAAATTAGTTGGGAAACTAAGCAACGCAAGCCTGACTTAATTGTCTTGTTAATTAATTAAAGCCCTGATGGGATTATTCACAGTCTTGTGAGTGACAACACTAACAGCCAATGCAACTCTAACTACCCCATTCCTGATAGTGCTGACATGCTTACAGGGGATTATGTGTCAGATGATCAGCACGAGTTGCTGTGACATGAATGGAAGAGGCTGAGACTAGAGACAGACGCAAGTTAAGTTAGCGAAATGCCAGGAGACATTTGGTGAATTTGACTAAAAGTGTTTTATCCTACTATCGTACAATAGCGGACTGTACCTTTAAGACTAAATGAGATTGGGACCTCATCTACAGCTGCATCTACAGTACACCTCATCTACAGCTGCATCTACAGTACACCTCATTTACAGCTGCATCTACAGTACACCTTATTAACACAGTTGTTTCTGTGTAACGAACACAGATGTTTGTGTGTAACGAACACAGATGTTTGTGTGTAACAAACACAGTTGTTTCTGTGTAACAAACAGTTGTTTCTGTGTAACGAACACAGATGTTTGTGTGTAACAAACACAGTTGTTTCTGTGTAACGAACACAGATGTTTGTGTGTAACAAACACAGTTGTTGCTGTGTAACGAACACAGTTGTTTCTGTGTAACAAACACAGTTGTTTCTGTGTAACAAACACAGATGTTTGTGTGTAACAAACACAGTTGTTTCTGTGTAACAAACACAGTTGTTGCTGTGTAACAAACACAGTTGTTTCTGTGTAACAAACACAGTTGTTTCTGTGTAACAAACACAGTTGTTTCTGTGTAACAAACACAGATGTTTGTGTGTAACAAACACAGTTGTTGCTGTGTAACAAACACAGATGTTTGTGTGTAACAAACACAGATGTTTGTGTGCAACAAACAGATGTTTATCTGTAACGAACACAGATGTTTGTGTGTAACGAACACAGATGTTTGTGTTTAACAGACAGTTGTTTGTGTGCAACACACAGATGTTTGTGTGTAACAAACGCCATAAAAGACATGTTTACATTCAAGCGTGCGTCTACCAGCGCTGTTTCAATAATGAACACTGTGTTGTTGCTACGTTACAGGATGTCAGGCAACTGGTCCTTCCTCAGCCCCGTTTCCACAGCGCCGCCCACGGATAACTCCTCCAACCTCCACCTCCTCCCCGCTGTCCCCCCGGCCGACTGGGAGGCGCCCACCTTCACGCGCGCCGCCCAGTTCCGCGTGGGCGCCACGGCGACCCTCTTCCTCTTCGCCGCCTGCAGCAACCTGGCGCTGCTGGCGAGCGTGTGGCGGGGGCGTGGCCGTCGCCTGGCGCCCCACCTGCGGCCGCTGATGCTGAGCCTGGCGGCGGCCGACCTCATGGTGACGTTCGTGGCGATGCCGCTGGACGCGGCGTGGAACGTGACGGTGCAGTGGCGCGCCGGCGACGCCGCTTGCCGCCTGCTCTGCTTCCTCAAGCTGTTCGCCATGCAGGCGTCCGCCTCCGTGCTGGTGGTGGTGAGCGTGGACCGCCACCACGCCATTTTGCGGCCGCTGCGCTCGCTGGGCGCGCGACACCGCAACGTGCGCCTGCTGGCGCTGGCCTGGGGCCTCAGCCTGCTGCTGGCTTCCCCGCAGGTGAGGCTGTCGCCACGACGAGCATCCCCCCCCAACCCCCGGTAGTCCGTCCTGATGTTGTTGCGATCAGTGTGGAGCCCAGGCCTGTCACCATAATGACTATATCGACCGTATCGACCGATCGATATATGGACAATGACATATATATGTATATATACATATATATAAATATATATGTATGGATGTATATTATTTATATATTATTATATATAATTATATATTTATTTATATATTTATATATACATATATGTATATATACATACTGTATATATACATATATATGTGGACAGACATCAATAATATCTCCCGTTGTATTTATATGCGTGTTGTTGACATAAGACAGGTGACAGAAGTGCTCCTCAAGGTTTTAATAGGTGTTTTTACAAACCACTGCATAACTCTAGCCAACTACGTTCAGAAGAATAATTGCGAAAATCTGCCATTTGTGATTTGGCCAAGACTTAGCCAAGCAATGAATTTGGTCTAACCAATCATAACGAACAATTGATGTCAGGTGACAACAACAGAACAACATTTTTTTCATGAAACTGACAATAATATTGTTTATCATAATTATTTCTATATATCGCCAAACAAATATAGTTATCGTGACAGGCCTACTGGAAACCCTCAATTCAAAAGTGCTTGTCAATAATGGCACTTTTAATACATTTCAATCAAGCTACCTTTTTGATTGATTTGAACACGATTGAACACGATTGGATATGATTGTATACGATTGGATATGATTAGCCTACCTATTTAACCCATCAGTATGTTTCCAATCAGCCATACATACGCTGATGTCATCATCTTGTGGTAAACGTCAACTACAGCCGCTGATTGGCTGGTTGGCCCACAAGCACTTTTGCCTTGAATGGCTCCAGACTGAGTCATGAAATTGAAGGCTATTCCCCCCCTTCTCCCCCGGCACGCTAGGAAGTAAATTATGAATGTAAGTCGACGTAAAATAATAATGTTGAGTTACAGGATTAGAACCTGTGATGGGAGGTGGAGCCGTGAAGTGGATGTGCCTCAGGGTAAGACAAGAAGGAGCCCAACATGGCTCCTCGGGGAGCCCCACATGCTGAGGGAGGCTGTGGCGTACGCTGCAGCATAGCTGGGGCTGCCCCCCCAGATGCCAAACCCATGCCCAGGGCCGTCCAGAATGCCACCGGTCTGCTCTGCAGTCTGGACCGTCCTTTACTTTGAGAGCAGATGCTGTGCGATGCGCTAAAAATAGCATTTTGGTTCAGGGAGGTCTGCAGTGCACAAAACAGCACAGACAGAATGGGTATTTATAGAAAGGAATTAGGAGACACACAATTGGCCAGAATCTATATTAAACTCTGTATATATGTGGTATATGTTGTGGCTCACTCCGCTACAGAAAGAAGCAGGGAGAGTGATGGATGAGAAATGTCTAAATGACACTGGGGGAGGCGAGAGCAGGGGGGTGAGGGGTGTGTGTGTGTGTGTGTGGGGGGGGTAACGGGATGGTGAAGGATTCTGTTGTCTTCATTACTTCAGGGAACCTGGGGGGGAGAATGTTTATGCGGCGAGATGGAGGAGCAGGGAGTCTAGCTGGTGAAAGGAGCAGGTTCTCTGGCTTACTAACCGGTGATAGGAGTGCTCCTGTTTATTGTCCTCACTAGCTACTAAGTGACAACTTAAACTACTGCACACATACATATACATATACATATACAGTAGACAGCCTAGGCCTATATACAGTATATGGCCTTTTAGTATAACGTAATTCTGTCAATACCCTTTTGTTTTACAAGTGAACATGCGCAGAAATCAAAAGCATGTCTTGAACGGGGAAACGTACAGCTTATATCTTATGCCTCGCTTGGTCTCACTGGGCCTCTCACCTGTCGGTAAGGGTCTACATACTGTACAAGATAGTGTGGGGGATGCTGATGAAAGCACATTGTCTGCTGGGTAAAAGTGAAAGGTTTGCGTTTGCCCAGCAGCTCCTTGTTTACATTCAAGTTGGTTGACCCAGGCCTCCTGATCTCTACCTGCATTCGGCGTCTGTGCTCGGGCCACAAACAAGCCATGCAACGAGTCCAAATCCCTGGAAGAATGTGGATTAGAGGTGTGCACGACCCCCTGAGACCCCGCGGGAGCTAGCACGCTCTGCTAGCTCCTACCAGTAAACATAGAAATGCTGTTTCTGGGAGCACAGCACAAGAAATGCCCTCAAAAGCACTAAAATCACTCTCATTTTGAAATGAGCTGCTTTGAAACCTTTGCGGCGATTGAACTGAAGAATTAAAGGTGATAAATATAATATGAAGTGATGGAGTCCTGAGCAGAGGATGATATCACACTCCCTCTGTGTGTGTGTGTGTGTGTCTGTGTGTGTGTCTGTCATTGCTTCTCTGTTCTTTGTTTACATTGCCTGGCCGACCACGCGTGCATGTTAGTGCATGTGTGTGTGTGTGGCCCACAGAGCATTTGTTTTAGTGTGAGATGTTGATGCTCTAGAGTGACATCTAGTGGCAGAATGTGATATACAATGGCTTGTTGACAGACGTGAATCCTGTCTAGTCTAGACTTTGTACTGTTGAAATTTACAAATTCCATACAGAAAGAGTGCAGTTTTGTGCGTTTGCAATATTGTAATTGTCATCAGAAATGTAGCCATAGTGTACATCAGGCTACATCAGACAATACCAACAGAATGCAGTTTTATATTGCCAACACGACTAAGCATTTTGACACAACTGAGCATCGTGTTTGTCAACAATGATACAAGGACTTAACATTCTGATGGCAATGACATGTTCATTAACGTAAAAATTTGCTTTTGAGAGATAGACTAAGGATTTAGATTTTTACGGCAACAGCTCGTAACTTGCTCAAACAGTTGTTGTTGCTGTTTGTTTGAGCAAGTTACGAGCTTTTACCGGAAATACATTGTGTTTTGCTGTTTGTACGATTTGTTTTGGGAAATGCACACGCTGGTTTGCAACAGTTAATACGGACTTGAAATGTACCCGAGCGACTGCGAAATACTGTAATACCAATACATCTTCGTTAAATTTTTTTTTTGTTTGTTTTACCAGATGAAACCTATGTGGAAAATAACAGGCACCAAGACCAGCTTTTCTAAAAAAAACGTTTTCTTGTTTCCTGTCAGCTGTTTATTTTCCGGACAGTCAAGGCAGAGGGGGTGGACTTCACGCAGTGTGTGACACACGGCAGCTTTCGGGAGCGCTGGCAGGAAACCCTCTACAACATGTTCCACTTTGTTACGCTCTACGTCATCCCCCTGCTGGTCATGAGCTGCTGTTACACCCGAATCCTCATCCACATCAACCGACAACATCTCCTCAACAAAGGTACCCCAGCTCACCCCAACACACTGACAACAAAGGCAGAAAAGCAAACATATCTGTCTGTCTGTCTGTCTGTCTATCTATCTATCTATCTATCTATCTATCTATCTATCTATCTGTCTGTCTATCTATCTGTCTGTCTGTCTGTCTGTCTGTCAATTAATCTAAACTATTGAAACAGAATCAAATCCAAAGATATGACTGCTTTCACTGTGATTACATAAGTCCAAAAGTCAAAGCAAAGCAGAGCAGGTTCTGACACATCCTGGTCCTAATCCGTTATCCTCTCCTGATCCGTTGTCTTGTCCTGACCCCGTGTCCTATGGGATCAAATTAGGGTCATGAATAATTTGTGTGAAAGGGTTTTGCATCTGTAAAAAAGTTTTGCATTTGCAGGAAGGTTTTTGGATGGACTCACATATTTCCTACATTCGTATGCAACGCTAAAGTTACAAGTTTGCAACACTGAGTTTGCAGATGCGACACTAAAGTTACAGGTTTGCAACTTTTGAGGATGCAAATTTTGACCCTAATTTTACTCCTGAGAGGCTGATTATCTGCACTTGCCAATCAGAATGCTGCCCACTGACTAGGCAATCAATTGAACTCAGAGCAAGCTGAAGTCAACATGGAGGTGGAGGACTCTTCATCAGGGACACAGAGACACAGACACAGGTGGGTTAGCCCACCTTTGCAAAACATTTAATCAGATGCAAAACATTTTTATACATTTACAAATTATTTAGGACCCTAATTTTATCTCAGTGTCCTGTCCTGACCCCCTGCCCTGACCCCGTGTCCTGACCCAGTGTCCTGACCCCGTGTCCTGACCTAGTGTCCTAACCCAGTGTCCTGTCCTGACCCCCTGTTCTGTCCTGACCTGTGTTATGTCCTGACCCTGTGTCATCTCCTGACCCCGTGTCCTGACCCAGTGTCCTGACCCCGTGTCCTGTCCTGACCCCATGTCCTGACCCCCTGTCCTGTCCTGACCCCGTGTCCTGACCCCGTGTCCTGTGTCCCCCCAGCAGGCGAGTCCTGCCTGAGGCGCAGCGGCACGGACATGATCCCGAAGGCGCGCATGAAGACCCTGAAGATGACGGTGGTGATCGTGCTGTCCTTCGTGGTGTGCTGGACGCCCTACTACCTGCTGGGCCTGTGGTACTGGTTCCAGCCCGGCATGCTGCGCGTCACCCCAGAGTACGTGCACCACGCGCTCTTCGTCTTCGGCAACCTGAACACCTGCTGCGACCCCGTCATCTACGGCTTCTACACGCCCTCCTTCCGGGCCGACCTGGCCGCCTGCTGGCGCTGCGTGTCGGGCGGGGGGCGTGGCGGGGACCGCGCCCATGACAACCACGAACACCACACCCACGACGACGCGTCCTCGCCCTGCTCCCCGGACCGCCTGTCGGACCCCCCGCGGGGCGTTGGAGGAGAGCGAGACTCGGATGCAGGCGGGGGGGTGAAGGGGGAGGTCAAGGGGGAGGGGGATAGGCTGTCATGACCCCACCAGGTAGGCACAGACCCTTCCTGTGTCTCACCTGGTGCGTCTGGACCGTGTGCTACTGACTTGATTAGGGTTCATGGCCTCACAAGGCGTCAGGTGCCACATGAAGGACAGCCATCATGCTGAAACAAACGCCACACGTCGCCCTGCAGTGGCTGACTCTGCTAATATCATTTATTGTGTGTGTGTGTGTGTGTGTGTGCGTGCATGTCTGTCTGTGGGTGTGTGTGTATGTATGTGTGTGTGTGTGTGCATGTCTGTCTGTGGGTGTGTGTGTATGTATGTGTGTGTGTGTGTGTGTGTGTGTGCATGTCTGTCTATGGGTGTGTGCATGTGTGTGTG
Source organism: Amblyopsis hoosieri (assembly GCA_027564755.1). Classification (NCBI taxonomy): domain Eukaryota; kingdom Metazoa; phylum Chordata; class Actinopteri; order Percopsiformes; family Amblyopsidae; genus Amblyopsis; species Amblyopsis hoosieri. Next base: position 7,630 of record JAODUE010051828.1, on the reverse strand, counting down.
TGTGTGTGTGCATACTGTATGTGTGTGTGCTAAAAGCATGTACCGCGACAACCAATCACTCTGTAAGTGTTTCATGTGAGGCTTATAGGTCTGAATGTGTCTGAATGTGCAGCAATCACCATCGGTGTATGAATGTGGGTGTGACTGGGTGAATGTGAGGCAATACTGTACAGCGCTTTGAGTGGCCGAAAGGTTAGAAAAGCGCCATATAAATGCAGTCCATTTACCATTTGCCATTCATGGGAGGCTTATAGGTTTTGTAAGTGTTTCATGGGAGGCTTATATGTCTGAATGTGTTTCATGTGACGGTTATAGGTCTGAATGTGTTTCATGGGAGGCTTATAGGTCTGTAAGTGTTTCATGGGAGGTCTGAATGTGTTTCATGGGAGGCTTATAGGTCTGTAAGTGTTTCATGGGAGGCCTGTAAGTGTTTCATGGGAGGTCTGTAAGTGTTTCATGTGAGGCTTATAGGTCTGTATGCGTTTCATGGGAGGCTTATAGGTCTGTAAGTGTTTCATTGGAGGTCTGTAAGTGTTTCATGTGAGGTCTGTAATGTTTTAATCGATCTACATGTTATATGATGACATTCAGTTTTTATTTATAAATCATTATTAGATTTGATGACAGTTCTGCTCTGAAAATCCAACAAGGTAGGAAATTATGATTTTTTTCCCCTTGGGGTTAGGATGGAGTTAGTGTAGTGTAGAGATGTTGACAAAATTATCTGTTAACAAAAATATCTAAAACATTTTTGCTCAACATAGTGAATTGAACCTCTATAATTCTATGCATGTGAACAGGCTTTGCAACTACCGCCCTGATGAGTTCGGTTGTGCTTGTTACAGTTCAGAATAACACTCATTTTGCAGGCCTGTAATATTTGTGACGGTGTTTGAAATGAATATTGATTAAGCATACAAAATGAGGTTACTATGATTATAGTATTTATCTTTAATTCATATAATATTGTCTAGAAATTATATGACACTGTAAGATAAAATTCAGTTGTAAAATTAAGATTTTTATAGCTCTGAACTCGGTATCTCAGTAATGGGTTTAGCTATCAAGACACAATGCTTGTTTGTGTTCAATTAAATGGATTGTGTGTTGATCGAGTCTTGCCAAAACAATGTAAGTAGACACTGAAATAAAATGCATTTATTTTTTGTACTTGTGTTCTGCATGCATGTATCTGTAACCATCCGTGTTTCATTATATCTTCACAGTAATATTTGCATGGAGGTATGTACCTATGGTATTTTAATCCTCCAAAAATATAATGACTGTGATTAACCTTGTGACTGCAATATCTCCATGACAACACAGTGTTTCAGTTTCAAATTTCACTCTGTGTGTTGCAAGCTCAAACACCACCAGGGTAAACTTTAATAATAATAATAATACTAATGTTTTAAGCCTTGCCTTACCTTGTTAGATTTTTTATAAATTCCAATAAGAAATCAACAAGAAACATGCAAACTACAGGCATTCTAAATAAAGCTGCTCTATAGCAAAGCAAATCATAGAGATGGTTTTACCAAGATAACATTTTTCTAGTGGAAAGGGTTAGCAATCAATGTTTTTCCAATGCTGCATCACAGTAAACGTTTATCTTTATTTCTTTATATATATACACACACACAGTACAATATTATATACATACTGTACATACAGTATACATTATGTACAAAATATCTTAGTTTTCCAAAAAACGTTATTCAATAAAGAACTTGTAAAGACACTGATATAAAATTGATTGAAGAGCTGCAATGATTGGTAACCAAAAACAAACTAACGATATTCTCCTGGAGACAATGGGTCATTAGCGTATAGCTGCAGTTTAAAGTCAGTGTGAATTAGAATATTACAACAACACAACTCTGCAGCAGTTAACAACAAACAGAGAGGTCTACACACACACACACACACACACACACACACCCATAAAGCAGACATGTTTTCAAGATAAGGACCAACAGCATGCCAGTGAAACCTCTTGACATGCCTTTTGTCTTTTATCTCGTTTCCGTGGCAACCTGTTGGCATCTAATCCCTCGGGTCCAAAAACGAGGAACGGCGATTGTCAGGTAGCTGCTCGTTTTGTGAGAGAAGCTACATTTAGCTCAGCAGTACAGAGTTACTTTTAAACATGCTTACTTTTTGCTTTGAATTCTCTGTTGACAAAGCAGAATTAGGCATTTTATTATTTTTCAACTGCACCGCACCGTTGTGACGAAAAGAGAGCTGAGCCGGAAGGCAAAGCTCTCGATCTTCCGAATTTTCGATCCTACCCTCACCTTTGGTCATGAAGGGTGGGTCATGACCGAAAGAACAAGATCACTGGTACAAGTGGCCAAAATGGGTTTTCTCAGAAGGGTGGCTGGCGTCTCCCTTAGAGATAGGGTGAGAAGCACAGCTATCCGTGAGGAACTCGGAGTAGAGCCGCTGCTCCTTTGCGTCGAAAGGAGCCAGTTGAGGTGGTACGGGCATCTAGTAAGGATGCCTCCTGGGCGTGTTCCAGGCACGTCCAGCTGGGAGGAGGCCTCGGGGAAGACCCAGGACCAGGTGGAGAGTTTATATCTCCAAACTGGCCTGGGAACGTCTCGGGGTCCCCCAGTCAGAGCTTGATGATGTTGCTCGGGAAAGGGAAGTTTAGGGTCACTTGCTGAAGCTGCTGCCCCCGCGACCCGACTTCGGATAAGCGGGAGAAGATGGATGGATGGATTATTTTTCAACTGTTATAGTTTGGGCAGGGTATGTATGCAGGATGTAGTGTATACAATGCATAATATGTAAAGATCATTAGTTTGCCAGCCAGCATGGAACCTGATGCTTCAGATTTACGTACTCTCAGTAGCTCGTAACACGGTGGTCTGGAAGAGACTCTGGAGGACACGATTGGGTTGTTAGAGTGGTGCATTGGGACCCATACATTCCTCACTCGGCAGACACTATACACCGTTAAGGTTAAAGCATGAACGAGCAAGCCACAAGATTCCTGTGTTCTGTTTCGTTAAAGCTGTAGTGAATATGTGGTGCAGGTGGACTCACTGTTTGCAGAATGAATAAAACATTATTATAATAATAAAAGCTATCAATGAATATCGTAAAGGACATACAGAATATAAATACTTATTATACTAATATGACCCATTGCAAGAGAGAGAACGTTAGATTTCTATTAGATAATTTCCCTCCAACTGACAACATCTTTGACAACTGCTCCACTTTGAACAGAACATAAGTTACCCCTTAGGTAACCCCTTCGCTCTTCCACAAACAAAGGCTGTCCCAATTCTTCTCTCCTTTCAATAAATACATACGTTAAAGCGTTCTGTCTTTGTACGCTCTTAGCATATTAGCATTCATTTTCAGAATTGTATGGTGTATATTAATAGCATGTTTGTCATGCAGTGGCACAGGAGAGGTTTTTTAGGTGGGGGATAAAAGTGTAAGGAAAAATATCTAAACTTTTAAGCCTGTGTACACCTATGCTTTTAGTTATTAAAAACAAACACACAAATCTGTCCCAGCCAGGGCTTGAGCCTCGCTCCCCGCGCGAAAGAGAAACACAAGACAAGGTCGCCACCAGAAATGTATTATAGACAGAACCATCGCATGCATTGAAGAATTTGACACCCTAAAAGCCTCAGAGGGAGGGTGTCGTGTTTTTTCACTTTTCTGAATCCAAAAAAGCAAGAGGCGATACCAACATACACACAAGAACAGGACATCAACGGGAGCTGATGATCCAAGACGAAAACTAACTTTACTGTATGGTACAGTAAAGTTTCGTGTTGTGCGATTATGAGATCCAGATCGATGTGAGACAAATCCTTGTGCGCTAAACAAATGTCTAAAGCAAGCCAAGATAATGAAAACTATAGGAAGTCATAACTAAACATTATCTTACAATAAAACAATGTAGGCTGACTTACCCTGAAGGATATTGCTGTTCCTGTAGTCTAGCCTACATCTTTGTCATTCACGTGAATTGTCAAGATCGTGCATTGAGACTGGTGGAATTATAAGAACCTGTAGCTCTCAAAATCATTTTGTAGTTCTGTGTGCTTCTCTCTGATATTTCAGAACTATTATTTGAGAAATGTGCTATTGGAATACATCAAACACCATTAGCCTACATGCCAGGTGCAAATAGCTTACTTTACAGGCATGCCTATAGCAACGTGGATGTAACAGGATGGATCTCAGCCTGACCGGCTGAGCGCTCAAGAGGGCTGAAGCTCGTTCTTCGGCTGTGCTGGCTGAGCTGCGATTGGCCAGAACACCGAGCGCTGCAGTCTCCTGGGATCCTGCACGGGGAACTCCTCAGCCAATCAGCCGGTTCCATCTCAGGGTGAAATAAACGGAGGATGGAAGTGGTTTTGACTGTTGGCATCAGGCCGGGGAAGAGGGGCATTGCTAGTATGGAGGATTGTCCAGTAACACGATTCACTCACACATAGAAGACATTACAGCAGGACACGCCCTGGTTTGTAAACAATAATTAGTCACTGTGATTGTGATGATTATATCCAGTTTGGGTTCATCTGTCCGTCTGTCAGTTTTCCGTGAGTAACATAGTGGTTTACTGGTGTATCCTGATAGGCAGGGTTGGGTGGGTTACATTTAATATGTCATCTGTTACAGTTACTAGTTACCAGACTACAATTATAATCAGTAACATCATTTTTGCATTACCTATATGTAGTAACATAATCTGGTTACTTTCCATTACTTTTACTTCACACTTAACATTGAAACAAGCTATTAGGAGCTGGTGAATAGCCTGGAAGACTACACTCTTTCATGACACCATTAAAGGCTTAATTTACAGCTGGACAGTCTCCATAGTGATGGCACGTTTACAGAATGCAGTTTGTCTTCCTGTCTTCATATAAAACTTGAATAGCAACCCTGACAGGACATTTAGCAAGCTATTCTGGTCCCCTCCCTGCCATCTGCAGTTATTTATCAGCTGTATACAAAGTCACCTGCGGGAACATGTTAAACAGATCTCAGGTCTGTTAGGGTCTGACAGAACAAGACAGCCAGGCAGACAGCGACATGAACTGATTCATTGATTACGTTTATTTTACATGGGTCTTTTAAAGGTGACCTATACTATATTTTAAACATGAATATGGCAGCAAAACGATTCTATATGTAAATGTACAGGGGAGAAATATCATCCTGTGCACAGTGAAAGACGTCACACGTCTGCGTGTGATCTGAGCCCATGTGTTTTCATAGTCGGGCCAGCCACATATGCGTGTATGTGCATGTGTGTGTGTGTGTGTGGCCCGCAAAGCATTTGGTTGGGTCTGAGATGCTGGTGACATCTAGTGGCAGAAAGTATAACAACTTTAAAGTAAACCTGTGTACAAGTGTGTATGTGCAGTGCACAGTAGTGTATGCTACTGTGTTACAGCATATAGCATATACATATTTAGCATCGCGCATAGAGTATACAATGTGTGCATTACAGTATACACAGACATGTGGCTGGCATACAATATGTCTAAATAACAAATACTGTAGCAACTAGAAATAGTAAACACATCCCTGCTGCTGTTCATTAGCTTAAAACTGCATGGCAAACACATTGTGTTTGTCTTAAGTGTTTCTACCAACTTAGTTTTACAGTAAATCTAGAAGCCTGTAATACTCCCTCTTGTGGAATTATTCTGAACTTCCTTCACTAACTGAAATAATAGGAACAGTCCCGTCTGTCTTAGTTGAATATGTGCCAGACTGGCAGGCAGACAGGCAGGCAGGCAGACAGACAGGTAATGGAAACAGAACATTGCATTGGGAATACACGGCTGCTCGTGAGCAAAGATAACCCAGAGAGCAATGGAATCCTTTACCTCCATCAATAATTCACAGCAGGTTTCAGTAAGAGTGGAAAGGGAGATTTATAGTGAAAGAAGAGTTCTCTGGTGTTTTCACTAGAGAACAGAGCAGTCATCTAGTTACAGTGTAATATAATGCTTCAAATCACCTGGTAAATGAGGTAGCGCCAATTAACCTTTAGTCAAATTCACCAAATGTCTCCTCGCAGTCCACTAACTTACCATTCTCTGTGCGCGCTCAAAAGAACATCTGCTGCATCTACACAGCCATGGCTCCATAAATAGGAACACAAACAAAGTGGTGCAGCAACAATATCTTTACATTCTTATTGCATTTCTAATGTGTGGGGTGAAGAGTCTGAGGGAGCATTGAAGTGAAAGGGGTTTTTGTTTTGATTTTAGTTCTAATATCAACAAGCTTTCTCCAGAATAACTTTACCTTTAAAGGTATTACATTTTTTTTGTCAAATTCACCAAATATCTCCTCGCATTTCGCTATCTTATCGTTCTCGTGTTGAAAAAAGAATCCAGTACATCTACACAGCCCTGGCTCTGTAAATAGGAACACAAATAAAGTGGCGACCACCGCTCATATCAACAAAGCCGTAGCACTACGCTTTGCTTCACAGTGCGTTTCGATGTGTTGAGCGGTGCTGCAGAGGGCCGCAGATATTGTTTTGATTTGAGCATGAAGTTTGCAAGCATTCTCGATAATGACTAACTCTACCTTTAGCATACAGTATGAACTGCATGGCTTCATCTCACACCTCACAAGAAAACAACAAAGGAAAAAAAAAAATATATTTTGATGATGTAAAAAGTGTATTACATTTAAAGGCTGTTTAAATAGAAAGCCTTTATTGACTCCCTGGGACAGGGGTGTAAAACGCAGTCACTATTGGGACATCTTAAAATATAATTTTACATTTTTATATGTATTTTACTAAAAAACACTATTGCTCCAAACCAACAATTGTACAGTTAATTCATCATCAGTATATCATCACACTAGTTGGTTTAATTTATAGTTGCATCCAACTTTAAATTAAATTATATTTGTCTTGTTCAGTTTGAAAGTCTGTATAACCATTTGAAAATCTTAAGAAATTTGGGGTTTTATGGTGATTTGAGGCAAATACTGTATATGTAGTTTAGCAGACACTTTTATCCAAATCAACTTAAAATGAGTACAATTAGAATAATTAAGGAACAGGTAGGAGACATCATGCTCAAGGATTCCAACTACAGGGCTTGAGCCCATGACCCTCTGGCAGGGAAACACAGACAACTAGACTATACTGCCCCCTGCTGGTAGTCTAACACAATCCTACAAAAATGCAGTTTAGTAATGTTTTGGCTTATAATAATGTGCTTATAATAATGTGTATTATAATAAAGCCTTTATTAATATGGTACGTGTTGTGAAATTCTCCACAGGGTAAAACATTAAAAAGAAATAGACAATATAACAATATAGCACATACACTAAAGTATAACACTTTATTTAACAGTAAATGTTATGATGGCAAATTATAACTAGAACCATTTCAAATAATAATGCACAACAAATAAAAATGCAGTTAAACATTAAAAGCAAAAAATATAACATCTGGGATTTTGCACAACATTTTGGATTCATCCAGAAGATTGTTGAATTTAACATGTAGTAAACAGGACTAAGTCTGTCCATTTATATACACAGTCTATGGTGACGTCACAGAGGGTCCATTTATATATACAGTCTATGGTGACGTCACAGAGGGTCCATTTATATA
>JAODUE010051817.1:0-17854 GCA_027564755.1 Amblyopsis hoosieri | reverse complement strand
GGCGGGATTAGGGGCGGGGCACCTGTCACTTTTGAAAGGGGGCGTGTGTGATGAAAGCCTATTTACTATTCTCTCTCGCTTTGTTGGCTGTGTTTTAAAGTAGGCCAACAGTTGACATTTTTGGAAGGTTTTGTTTTCCCCAAAACGACTACAACTTCACATCAGGCTGCTCGGGCCGGCTGAACCAGGCTTGCCTAGTTTTTCTTGTTGTTTTATTACACCTTTATTTATTTATCCAACCAGGAAGGCACATTCAAATCTAAAAAGTAAGCCGCAATAATAAAGCTATATCCTGGGCTGTCTTACCCTCCAGCTTCTTGAGCAGGAAGGACTTGCCGCTGCCCCACTGGGCGTACAGGCCCACGCAGATGGGGGGCTGCATGGTGGGCTCGCTCAGGATGTCCGCCAGGGCACTGCTGTACAGGTCATAGCCCAGCATGTCCCCGTCTGACTCCGAGGGCGAGAGGTGCTCTGGGAGGGAGGGGGAGGGAGGGAGGAGGAGAGAGAGAAAGAGGGAGTGGGAGAAAGAGAGGTTTTTTTTGTTTTGGAAAAAAAAATATTATACCACACATTTCAACCAATTAAAACAAACAAGAAAATAAATAAAGTTTTTCCACTCAAAATACATTTTTGTAGTCACAGATTGTCTTATATATAAATATGTTCCATCTTCAAGTAATAGTTATGTTCTAACAAAATACAACAGACACAGAGAGAGAGAGAGGGAGAGAGAGAGAGAGAGAGAGAGAGAGAGAGAGATCTATGGGATATGGGGGGGGCGGGAGGGGTATGTATGTCAGATGGCATTGCAACAGGTCTTACTGGCTCCAAAGATCTGGGTGAGGATGCTCTTCTGATGGGTGCAGTCGATGTTATACGGGGTCTCCCCGGCCTTGTTGGGGCGGTACAGCAGCCGGCCGTCCTTGGGGTTTCTCAGGAGCAGCTCGGCCAGCTTGCGACTTCGGCCGCGGATGGCGATGTGAAGAGGCGTGTCTCCTTTCTGAGGAGAGGAGAAGATAGACTCACTTTACCAGTATATATAATCGAGCTAAATATCTCTTGTGATCAGTTCATGAATACAAAAGCCTGGTGGAGGGTATATGAACCATTCCGGAGTCCTCCTTCAACATTCCCTCCTATACAGACAGCACTGAACCACGACCACAGTTCAACAGCCTGCTATTTCAATCTGATAACCAGTGAAAAAATTGCTTTGGTGTTTTGACATAACTGGGCTTATACAGTAAAGCACTTTTAAGACACCTATATTAGGTTTTCAAAATCGCAATAAAATAATATACTATGTAAAGATGGGAAACGGCATAATCACACATATCTGTATACTGTATTTATATACATGTTTTGCTATATACTGTAACATTTCATCTTTAATCACTTCCACATAAAATGCCGGCACACAATGTATGCACATGTTCACCAGCAGCATCAATCCTATAGAAAATATAAAGACAAATCTGACAATTATGGAAGTTTTTGTTATCACATTTTCTTTAGAGAGAGTTTACAGTAATATTATGCCCGTTGAATTGCATTGCATGCCCCATGGGAAGCATCGGCTGAATGTAAAACTTCCACTGTCCCCTACTAAAGATATATGTACAGTGCAACACGTAATAACAGATTTAAACAATCCTTAAAGAAAATCTAGTTTGGGGAGAACCAAGAAAGACCAAGAATTTTCCCTTGCGCAAAGCACGCAACATTCACAACTAGTTGTATAACCAAATAGTGGTTATACAACCACAACTACATACACACCCCTGAAGATAACATAGAGCTCAAACAATGATCCTGTTTCGCATGAGAAATGACCCTAGGAAGTGGGTGTTGTTTTGAAAGGGAGTTGTTTTGTTTGTTCACATGCTAGAAAGTGTACCTTGTCCACAGCAGAAACCTTTGCTCCTTTATCCAGCAACAGCTCCACAATCTCTATGCTTCTCATCTTGGTGGCTTTGATAAGGGGGGTCTCTCCCTCCTGCAACACACACACACACACAGTTCAGTAAAGTTAACAATATTGCAGTCCTCTTAAGAAAGAGAAGACATCTGGCAGACGCCAACTCAAAAGATGAAAGCCAGATAAAAGCATTAACAAGAACAGCAAAGCGACAAAGGCAGCTATAATGGTTTAGACAGCATGGGTTAGGCTAGCCGACACACCCAGTCTACATGTATGTATCCTTAAAAGCCTGAGGCCTCTTTAATACTTAAACGTACGGTAAATGTAGTCACTTTGGATTAAATCAATTGTAATGTAATAGCATGAAAGAGGGCGTTTCCTTTGGCTATTCAACCTGAGTCGTACCTTGGTGCAGCTCTCTGTGTCTGGGTTACACTGCAGGATGTCTCTCACCATGGCGGCGTTGCCTTTCTCCACAGCCCAATAGAGGGCACTCTTCCCATCCTTAATTAAATGAGACACAATCACAAGAGAGTGGGTAAACTCACTTGAGCTGTGCTGCACTGAACACTAAAATAGACAGACATTTTCTTTCGCATCGCTGACACATACGATAGTGTTTGTCCTATAGCAGGATTCTAATTCGTAATACAAACATGGCACCTGTTTGTTTAATATGATACAACTGAGAATGCAGTGGGTCAACATGTGTTGCCTAGCTACATTGCGGTGTACCACTCAAAACAGATTCTAGGATTTCCTGACCTGTGGATGGAAGGGTCAGTCTGCCAAAGGTTGGGAACACAGTGGTCAAATCAACATGTAATAAGAGAGGACCCCCTGCTTGTCTCTCCGACATCAATATGGCAGCAGACATAGCTGGGGTGGGGGGTTGGTGGGTGCACCTACCTGGCCGGTCACGTCGATGTCTGCGTATTTGTTCAGCAGCGCCCTCACTATCTCTACGTGGCCTCCTCGCACCGCTCCTATCAGCACCGTCTCCCCACTCTGTCAGAGAAACAAACACACCCCATCAGAAAAGAACCACAGTGTATTGCAACTACACGGACCCATCTACATTGCCCAAAGTTACGGTAATGCTTTTGTTGGGGGGAGGGTCAGGACCCCTTAAATGGGTTGCAAGACACAAACGTGTTCATGTACACTCAGTAACACATGCACCTGCTCGTTACAGTCGCTCGAGAACGCTGGCCAACTCCAATCAAATCAACAACCCCTCTCCCTTCAATGCCACAGGGTGCTCCCTCAGACACTGCTATGATTTGAGCTCGAGGTCAGCAAGAATGACCTTTAAGCAGCCACGTGCATACAAGATATATACGTGAGCATGCGTGGTCAAGAGGCTTAAGTTGTTGTTCAGCCGATACAAACGACACACATGCGCCCGTGCTGTGATTGTCGGTGCCAGACAGGGTGGGGCTTGTGCATCTCAGAAAAACATCCAACGAGTGGAGGCTCTGTGGGCGTTAAATGGCTTGTTAATGAGAGGGGTCAGAGCGGCCAGACCAGTTTAGATGGCCCGGAAGGCGACAGTAACTCAATTATCTAAGTGCTGCGACAGTGGCATGCGGAAGAGCACCTCTGAATGCACAACCTTGTAGCGGATGAGCTACAGCGAGAGACACAGCACTTGGTGCGCAATACAATGTTATGCTATTAAATGAGAGGGCTACTATTGGTGAACCACGCATCTCGCTGGTGGATGGACACTCACCCTGTCGGGGATGTTGACGTAGGTGCCGGCGTCCAGCAGGTCCTGGACGATCTCGGTGTAGCCCTCCTTGGCGGCGATGGCCAGCGCGGTGTTGCCGTCCTTGTCCGTCATGTTGACGTTGGGGTTCCTCTTCAGGAGCTCCTTGACGCAGTCGGTGTAGCCGCCCTTCACTGCCACGATCAGCGCCGTCATGGAGTTCTGATGGTAAAGAGACAGTCACTGTCTTGACGTGTGTTAAGTCTGTGCCGTCATGGAGTTCTGATGGTACAGAGACAGGCGCTAGCTTGACGTGTGTCACTATCTTGACTCTGTCTTTCACAGCTTTCACAGATTATGTGTGATTGTGATTGTTGTGTCAATCAACCTGTGAAGATCAATAAAGTGCTTTCTCTTTGTAATACATGGACCTGGTTCAGTTAGACTGATACAGAATGCACATCACATAAAACCGGACATTAAGCGTCAAGTTTCAATAACGCAGCGGCAAGTATTGAACCAGTCACATATTATGATGTGTGTCATAATATGTGACTGGAACCACACATTGGTATGACACCGTTATTATTAACCATTAAAGTAATCCCTCTACGTGTGATGAGCAATAGAGAGCCTAAGTCACTTCCCCATTATGGGACCTAAGCTAAAAAAAGAAGATCTATGGTAGTCAATGGCGAGAATACAATTTTTTTAAGATCCCGTTTGCTTTGTGACACGAAGTACACATATGATGTTTGACTATTTAAAAGAAAATTCTTCCAGTCAAGAAAGTCTCAGTTTGTCGTGCATTTGTTGTATGTAAGTATACGACTGTGAAAATATGTAATTAGTAAGACTACAAAACCCTGTGTCACAAAACCTTATAGTTTCACAACAAACTGCAACGTTCCTGACTTGAACAATTATCTTTTAAATAGACACACATCATATGTGTACTTCGTGTCACAATTCAAACGGGATCAAAAAAGAATTCAGATTCTCGCCGTTGACCACCATACATATTTGTTCCAAACTAAAGGTCCCATAACAAGGAAGTGACGTAGGCTCTCTATACCGACACAGTGTGCCTCTACGGTCTGATGTACATACGGCCCCCTCCTGGTCCACGTCAGCTCCGTTGGCCAATAGGTGCATCACACAATCGTAGTGCCCCCTCCTGGCGGCCCAGATCAGCGGAGTGGTGCCGTACTGAGAAGCATTACAGAGGGAAGAAGATGCATTTTACTGTAAACGCACAGATGTACGCCACAAAGATGCAGTTAAACGGGGTTAAAGAACACGACATCACGGCACACCAGCAAACATGAATCAACTAATTGTGCACAAACAGCCATGGTTATGTCTTTCCCTCTACTTCCCTCAGTTCAGTTGTTTCTTTTGTTTGTTAGTTTCCATCATTCATTTATTTATTCGTCCCATCCTTCTAGTGACTGGATCTACATATCAAAACCATGGTTACTAATAAAGATGTTTTTTTTGTCCCCCCCCCCCCCCCACGACTCAGGATTCTCTTCTCCCTGTCTCAGACGTGCGGACCAGGACTTTGTCGCTGCAGTCCTTCCCACTGTACACTATGATTAAAGCAAGCTTTAATAAGCATCTCTACGGGTAGGAGCATTGCGGTTACCTTGTCAGAGCAGTTGACCTTGGCTCCGTGCTGCAGCAGGAGATGGACGATCTCGCCGTGACCCCGGCCCGCCGCCCATATGATGGGGTAGACGCTGTACTGCTGGGACAGAGGACAGGGCTGCAGTCACGCTGGCGACAGTTAATGGCCGAGGTCGGGCCCGCGGGTGTCATGACCTGAGCCTTGCAGCGCTCATGGCAGTAGACGTTGGGGTTAGCATAGTTTAGCATGTTTTAGTACCAACAGGCTTCTGCTGGTATCTAACCCGACACTGAAATGATCGGTGGGATCTTGCAAGTTTATTTTATTACAGGAAAACAAATAATTGTTAAGACAATATTAGTGGGAAAGCCGCTGAGCAGTAAAGGCAACAGTGGGGGATATGAGAAGTCCAGTACCTGACCCGTGATGTTGGGGTTAGCTCCCTTCTCCAACAGCAGCTGGGCCACAGCTGTTCGACCCTTATAGGCTGCCCACATGAGAGCACTCCAACCTCCCTGTAGAGCACAAACAGAATAACAGTGGACTTGCCCTTAGAGAGCAGACAAAGAACAGCATGAATCACAGCATGTAGAACACTCATGTTATTAATTCAATAGAAAATAACACGTCCAATCCTCAACAGAAGATGTACTGAATAATACAAAACAGTTTTCCAACACTCCCCTCAAACAGATTAGCTTCCTTAACTTCATTTAAGACCACATGTTAAATATTCTGTTAACTGTGACTATTGAACCAAATGTAGCTCTGTTTTTTCTCCTCTTCTTTAAAAAAAAAAAAAAAGAAAAAAGAAAGAAAGAAAGAAAATCTCCATTGGGTTCTATTGCACCTCAATAATATACTTCTAAGGGCGTTTCACACCTTGCTTGTTTGGAGCAGTTGAATCGGAACATGGAGCGTTTCCCCCCATAGATCAGTTCAAATCAAAGCGGGCCGAAACCGCTTAGAGGGGGTAGTCTCAAACTCTAGAGCGGTTTGTTTGCAGTAAGAACACAATCGGCCCAGTGAAGAGGGACCTCTCGCTAGTGCAATGCGGTTGAACTTGGAATTACGTGGAAGAAAAGTGGCTTTCAAAACATTCTTGAGTGAAATCTGATCGCAACGCTGGTTAACCATGGTGTTAGGGCCCCGTTTACATGTTCTGTTTCGCTTTAAATGCCATGTGAACACGAAACGAACACAGAATTAGTATCGATTCAGACCCTGACCAACACAAACAAACCATAGGTGTGAAAGCACCCAAAAAGTATCTCTGATGTGATGTAGTATGTGGATTTACAATATATTGAGACGAGGAAGCTATTCAGTAGAGGAATTTAAGTATTATACTCTTAAGAAGCTTTACAGCTCCTACACATGCAAGAGAATGTCAAGCCTTCCTAAATATTAGACGCATATATCAGTGGATTTTGTGGTAGGAAAATGTGGTATTTATAGTTGGTGTGACAAACTTTCCAGTGCGTGAAGAGTATCACACATGGTGGTTTGCTGTAATCCTGTTGTCATTACAGGCTGACAGACAGACAGACAGATAGGCAGTGACCTGTACATTTTAAACACCCCACACACTGCAATGACTCACTTACTAGCCTCTAGCAAGCCCAAGGGACAGAATTCAGACGTTAACTATTCTAAAAATCAAACCTTAAATTTCTGAATTTGAGCTGAATTTGCAAATAAAGTCAGAGATCTACCCATGGGTGGCCAGTGTGTGAAAGTAGGTACTGTCAATGGCCATATGTAGACAGAATCACAAAAGAAGATGCATTGAGCAAAATGCACCATTAAGTTTTTCAATACTTTTTTTAAATTTTACAATATTGCGTGTGGACGTCTAGGTCACACGGGAGTCTTGCAGTCTCTAATCTCATGAAGCCACAGAATGACTGCTGTTGCGGAGATGCCTGGATTCTGGGCTTGATGCCTGTTCGAGGTCTTTAGTGAGTGACTGTCTGCAACCTCCCGCACTGAGTCAACCAGAGCTCACCAAATGGAATTATTACAACAGCGGAACGATCATATCCAGAGTAATGTGATCGTATGTCCATTTAAGGCGAGTGCAGCATTTTGCTTAGATGAGGACGTCCCCCGTGCTGGAGGCATGCCGCTGAGGCTAAGGCCTCGTTACTTATTTCATTACGGTTTAACCGGTGTGTGGCCCGTATGCAGTACAGTGAGTTCAGCAGCATCGGCAAGTATAACATGCATCATCTCGTCTGAAAAGTCACAGGTAATGTAAACTGAAGGTTTCCTTTATTCTTGGCATATTTTGTCAGTATGCTTTTCTTAGAATCAACCTAGAACACGTATGCCTAGATGTATATGCATGTACATAAAATATTCTAGAAAACCTGTGTGTCAATGTGTGCTGAGAAAGCCTTGCCCTGCCGTGCCGGGGCAGCATGCTGGAAGCTCCTCTCACCATGTCTCTGTGCTCCAGGTTGGCATTGTTCTCCAGCAGTTCGTTCACCACCTCCAGGTGTCCCTCTTTGGCCGCCGAGATCAGCGCCGTCCAGCAGTCCTGCGCGCACAGAGACAACGCGTTACCACGGAGACAGCCGGTAAGACTCCCAATCCAGCCTGGGGGGGAAGCGTACGAACCTACCAGCTGGTCGTACCAGGTGCTCATGGAAGCAGGAGGGAGAGGAAGAAACTGGGAGTACTGGGTGTTAACTGAGAGAACAATGCTGCTTCTAGGCTTCTACCTCGCTCTGGAAAGGTGTCAGTGCAAGTGTGCGTGAGCTTATGCAAGCGGTGTGAGTGTGTGTGTGTGTGTGTGTGTGTAATGGCTAGTTACACGTGTGTGGTGATAATGAGGGGTGTGGTGAGGGAGCTCGCTAGCGTGTGCGTGCATGCACCTGTGCGATGGCTTGTAATGGTGATGGCCAGGGGTGTTGGCCCAACATTTGGATCCTGTCATTTACTCAACACGAGCCAAGGGAAAGATGTGTAATAGGTCAGCATGACATAGCCGTGTAGTAAGGCCGCGGTGCGGTGAGTTTAGCACGATGGGACTATCCAGGCCAATAGGCCGGCGTCGTCAACGCCCCAGCGACCATGGTGTTATGGTGTTCATCCATACCGGGGGTCTCGTTTTGACACGCTGCATATGTAGGAAAGACTACTACTACTACTACTACTACTACTCTTTATACACTTGCCTAAAAGTCCGCCTACGGAACGTGAACTTGGATTATGTAGGAAGAAATGGCAAATGGGAAACACAGCGCCAAAGGGCTTTAGTTTTTTGATCAATATGGTTATATTTACAAAAGAAATATAACAAAAACAATCAAATTCATATAAAATATTTCTGGTGTTAACAAAGTCGGGATATTACATGCCTACAAGCTAATCAATCATTAATAATGGGTGCTGCACAGTTCCAGATTTTTCTGGCAGGTTGATTGATCACATATTAAAAACTATAGTGGCTAGCCTATAGCCAGATAGTGTTACAAGTTCATGGGACACGATTATGTAGATATAACCGTTTTGACACAACACAATGACTTCCACCTCACTAGATTACTGCAGTCTCCTTTGCCATTGCTAATAGGCAGTAGGGAGGATGATCTGTGTGAACATGGACATTAGAATAATGTCTTATAATATACATGTTCTTGACACTTAACTCTGATATCAGATCAAATTTATACTACTTTATCATTTTTGATAAGATCCAACATCAAAAGTCAAAATATTCACTGCTGCTGTGACGTCTTGCCAAAATATGGAATAACTATTCCTGAAAAGACGTTTGACCAAGCCTCTTTCTGGCTTCCGCTCTGCTTTTGTCATCCTCTATGTGAAGTCAACAGGCTCCTCTTGGATTTTAATATCAATATAGGACCATTGATTGACTATATTAGGCCCCTGGACTCGGTATTATAAGTATTTCAGTTTCTAAATCTCACCCCCCTAATTAGTGGATTTACTTGGCGAATATAACTGGCCGCACTTGTTTGACAACCTTATTTGTTGTATTGCAGGCAAGCCTGTATGGTGGCACTATAACATTGTCATAATATGATATTGTTTGAGCTGGTAATTCCCACTCCTAGTGTGTGAGACAGTGTGCGAGAGTGTGTGTGAGAAAGAGAATGCGTTTGTGTTTACCACATCATCGAGGTTAACGTTGGCTCCTCTTCCAATGAGTTCTTGTACGATGTCTAAATTGCCCTGCTCTGCTGCCACAATCAGGGGAGTCTGTCCATTCTGTAAGGTGGGAAATATGTCTTAAGATATATTATGTATAATTTATCATGTGATATTTTAGTGTGCTAGTTGATGTTTATTTATTTCTTTTTTGTATTCTCCATCTCTACGCTTGCCTGTCCTATTGTCTCTATGCTCATCTTTTTTTGTGTTGTGTAAAGCATTTATTTAACTAGACTAAAAAATAAATAGATCAAGGATCCAGACAAAACAAATCAACAGCAGTATATTCCAGCAACGGCTGTCCCGCTAATCGGCTGTTAGCCTGCATGATATTACACATCCCTGCCTCCTTGAGGTGCTCATCCATAGGCACCTTACACAGCATTGGCTTCCCCCTGGGGGGGCTCTGACTCACATCACTTCTGCTGTCCACATCCCTGAACTTGTCCAGGTGGGCCTTGATGGCAGCCAGATTCTCCTCCTCCACGTAGCTGAAGAGGTTCTGGATGTCCAGGGTTGTCATCTTCAGGGAGGTGGTGGTGTCCATGGCTCACAGCACAGCACCAGCACACTACTATGGGGGATAAAGGGAAGCAGAGGTTAGCGGTGCAGATAACGACGCTGTTGTCGGTGACCGTAATTTATATTTAAAAACACACAGAAGTGCTTGGTAAGATTGTAATCTGAATACAAATGCTAACAAATGCTAACTTGTTCCTCAGCCATACATGTTGTTTTCTTTCTCTAGCAGGCCAGAGACACTCATGTCACATGTTCCCTCTGGGAGAACGGCAGAGAGACAAGACAGGAAGTGGGCGTCTCTATGGAGACCAGATGAAGGAACAGGGGGAAGGTGTCGCACTATTAAGTAGCAAGAAAGTTACAATCACGATCAATTATAGAATGTAATTTTAGCATTTTGTAATTTGTGGTAAAATACATATAGGTTCCAAATAGTACTAAATTATTAAATATTACAACTCATATTAGGCATATTAGGCATAGCATAATGTTACTAGATTTAATTTATACTATATAAAAGCTTTAGTAGGGTTAGTAGATCATGTATTATCTGCTGCTTATATATTTTTATTACTTAGTTACTGACTATTGGCTCTTGACTGGTCACCAACAGTAGAATCACCATATGAACCCAAAATGATGCTTTAGCAACAAAATATGCAGTGAAGTAAATGGACTGATTTATATACTAAACGTCCATCTTAATCTCATATTTTTGCACACAGGGTACCAGTGCTTAAACTATCTCACCCAAGGGTAGATAAAATATGACTGCACACTCTCAGAATGAAAAGTAATGGACGTATTAAGACAAGTTTGTGTTCACATTATAACACAGCTAGTTTGATTATAACGTGTGAATGAATGGAGCATGCTCGTTATAAATACAGACAGGCTTAATTGTCATATCGTATTCAGTCTCACTGCCCTCTCATGTTGAAAACACGAGGGACATCAATTCCTCTACTCTATTAGTCACAACATTCAGCATGCAAAATTCAACAGTACAAAGTCATTATATACCGCTAAAGACATAACAGACCTTGAACATCCTTTCTCTGAAAGACTCAGATACATTTCTAATAATTATAGTGAATTATATTAAGACATGGCCTAGTTTATCCGTAAACATGGCACCGCTATAGTATGCACCAAGCATTGGTCCATGTCACTGGAACATCTAAGGCAACCTTTACTATCACAAGAACAATTTGTTCCAATAAAATATGTATTAAATCTGTCTGGAACCACAGAAAATATGAATGCAGAAAACAGTTTTGGCTTACTTCCGTTTAAATTAGGCTATCAACATTACTAACAATGTAGGCCTAAATGGGAACTCATTCCCATTTTACGCAAAGGCGAACCAAGGGTGACAGTGAAATGCTAGTGGGGTGTGGGTCACGCTCAACCACAAAGATTTTTTAGAAAAATATAGCACCTAAATTATCATTTCTGGTGACCCACCTACTGCACGCTTACAATGCCTCAAGTTCATTTTTATTTACGTTTTTGAATGGATTGGATTCATTTGGATTCTGCTGAAATCAGAGGAGACAGGCTGGCAATAAAAAATACAATACTATTTAGAAACATAGATTAAGTTTTATATGATATTTTTCAAAGACAGAGCAATTGTGAGGGGCTCAAGAACCGCAGGTTGCAGACCCCCTGATCTACGGGAACATGGTCAAGGTTTAAACCTCTAACTATATTCTGCCTCTCAAACAAATAATGATCTATTCCCCTTATTATTTTACAGAGGAATTAAGTCTACAATACATCTGCCTTGATAATTTCAAACCAAAAGGACAAAGGAGCCCCTGGTTTCAGACAATCAATAGAAAACTCATTAATGATTCATCGTTAAACCTCTTCCATCATACATGTCTTTACTCTTTTGAGTGTATATCTGCTAATCAATGAATGCAAGTGTTAAAAAGACAATACATATGCAATGTAGAATATATGAGGGCAAAAATGTTCAATCTGAAATGTTTAACTTTGCAGATTTAATATTTAATAACATGAATAAGATTATTACCTACACAGAGTAAGCCAAGCAAGAAACCCAGGTCCATATAACAGTTAACAGATAAGCCTGACATTTAGTTCAATCTAACTGAAAAGGGCCAGTAAATAATTAGACCATATAAATAGGTGTATTTCTTCAGGTTGTAAAGCTGTAAGGTTTTCAGGTGCATATATCTAATCAGACACTATACAATAAGTACATCCTTTGTTTACAGTGCAGGAAATAAGCCTGTTGACACACCCTTCTCAGCTCTTCAACACAACACTTTACACACAATGAATAGGGTCCTAAAATGAATATGATTACATATTACATATTGACACCTAAGAACATAAAACAATAAACATCAGTTTGCATTTGCTCAGCATTGATAAGAATGAAGCCAAATAACCTGTTACATCAAAATAAAAATAAATAATTAAATCGAAATAGCAAACCAGTCAGACTAACAACTGTAAAATACAAAACAAGAAAATGACATAGTAGCCTATAAATAAAAGGAAAACTGCTTACCTTTGTGTAGGTGTATTATACTATTTTAAGCTTAATAGCAAACCGATATTTATCTCTTCCTGACCAACGAATACCAGGTATCAAGCACTGCTGGGCTTCTGCTCAGCATCCCCCTCCACTTCAGCCTGAATATTAGATGAGGGTGCTGGGACACGCCCAATCCCTTCCAACACAATAGACACACAACTAGAGTACCACCACATTGCCATTACACGCACTTGCTGGGCACCAACAAATAAAAGGGTATATTTTAGGTTATACGAAATACATTGGTGGCAATACCATCCCTATACTCTTATTTTAAATATTGGCATTCATTTCTGGAACATGTCACTCATCAATCAGCAAAATTGCACTAGTACGGTAAACGGTGGTAGTGCTTTTATAATTTGTTTGAACTATATAAAGTAGTCTTTCTTGACAATGTGTCGCAAAGAGTCATTAACCCCCACAAATCAGACCGTTACACCAAATGGAAACATTCTGAATCTGTGAAAACATTTAAGATACACATACAGATTGATTATTCACCCTTATTCATGAGTACGGTACTGTAGGCTACTGCAATCTTCTCTAGTCCAAATGCATACTGTCTAGACTTTGGGCATCACTGGAGAACAAGTCAGCTTTTTTAGTTAGTCATGTGTATATGAAACTGCTGAGGATTCACTTCCACAAGCCTCTTGGTCACAAGGTATGATTTTATCAGAAGCAAAAGATGCACACTATATATGTATACACTCTGAACTAAAACACTAGGTTATGTCGCTTAGCTTATGTGTCATAATATATTACAAAAGAAACATCTGTAACACAGCTAGACGGCAACATAAACGATTCCCTATGATAAAATATCTCAGGGAACACTAGTCTTGAAAACAACAATACACGAAAGGCGGTGTGGATACTGCTTATGCCAGCTGTGGGGTGCTGCCTGTCACCACGGTAGGTGGCAACGGCGACAACAGTTAGCTAGCTTTGACAAAGCTAACATGCTACCGCTAGCTGACGTGGTTTATCTATTAATAAGTTATCGTTAACTACCTCAGCAAGAAATAAAGTACGTAAATGTCCTCTTCACAATACCGACTTTCACGATCTGTGAGGCCAACATGTAAGTCCCCTGGAGGAAATATTAGCTGAGTGAGCTTTCAAGCCATATCGGTGCTTCTGTGTTTAATGTGTAACTTGTTCCCTGCTGCTACAGTAAAGAAATAAACTCCGCCTTGTTTTAGCCCCGAGGCCTACTTACAGCCAGCACGTTTTTGTGATGTGGGGACTGAACACACACAAAATCAATCAAAAAGGGAACGCTAGAAAATCATTAAAGGACCCATTCCATGAAAACAAAGTATTTCTAGTTGTTTTTGGAATTATCAATCTCGATGTGATACGGAGTAGTACCGGTAAGCATTTCAAGGTGGACTGTTATCTTCCTGGTCTGTATTGACTAAAAAAGGGAGAGGGGCAGGGAAACAATGTTAATGAACTGTATACATTGTGTTATGCCTGGGTTACATGTGGTTGTGACATATGTCTAAACAAATGTAGGCCTGCATTGCCATAAATAGGCGAATTTAAGTATTCAGTAGCCCTAGGCCTAATTTATCTTACTAGTCACAACTCATAAAATACAGTACAATTGTGCAACATACAAACAATACAAGTATTAGTGTTTAAAAATAATTTCTTTATTTTAACACATTTTTTTTTCCCAAATGTACTGCAATACAAATCTTTCCATAATTTTCTCCTGACTCAAAAATAACCATTGCGTTACATACACACGCGCACATACACACGCACGCACGCACGCGCACACACACACACACATACAATGCGCCATTCATGTTTTTGGCACTTTGGACATACAGAACAGTTTGCACTGATCTGCTGGTTTGGGTGGCCATGCAGTGCAACAATCGCTGTGTTGGTAAAATGACATCCCTTTCCTGTTAGTTGGACCATATTTACCTACCTAGGAATCCGGCTAATAATAGTGTATTTAGACCACATCAACATTTACAACATGAATACACACAATTATGGCAGGAATATGCACGTTAGAACTCTTAAAAAGAATAATTAAACAGGTTCATACTTAACTCACTTCTGTGTTGGCTTCGTTATTATTTTACATAACACAAATGTTCCTAACAAACTCAGGCTCTTCTACAAAAATGCACACTTTTTAAGTATATGTAGGCTATATTGTGCTTGAAACCCAGCTCACATTTCAAGGTACTGTAAGAATCTAGCAGAGTGATGACACAGCAGTAAGACACCTATTACAGTATATTGTCTCCCCAGCAGCACAATTTTACTTGCTAAACCTACAAGCTTATATTAATAAAAGGGAAAAGATTTTATAACTACTTTAGTCTAGTTCATATACTGAAAATAATGTATGGGTTTCAAAGGCCTTAAGTGAATTGTAGACTAGTAAAGGACCCAATGTCCATTTATACCAATATACATTTTGCCCCAACTCGCTTATGTGCACACAAAATGAAATCAGCCCAGTCTCCAAATTGTATAATACCGTAAGTCACACACAAATTAAAATGTAAAAATTCACACAATAAAATGTAAGTATTCAACAGTTAAATCATTTATCTCATGTTACAAACATTTAGTGATTTCAAAAACTGCATTGATTTGTAAACTGTATTGATTTGTAATGGTACATCCAATTAACTTGTGGCAATGATTGAAACAATTAAACATTTTGTATTATGTAATAACTTCTAGTGAATGTGTCTGTCATGTGTTGGACCACCCTTCATTTTACAAGATATGCAAAGACAATGTTATGTTCTGTAAATCGGTTTTAGCAGTGATGCAAACAAAATGTCTTTCCTCTATAATAACTATTATTACTATTTCGGACAGGGATAAATCAAATAGTTTTGGACACACCACAGGTATTACAGAAGCAATACATTTACTGTGGTCTACACAATATAAACAAATTAAACATCATCACCCCCCCCCCCCGAAAAAAAAAATCAAGTAAAAAGCATTTGCGTAATTTATACAACGCAGACTCCCTTTGCAATAACACCTGTAAATCAAATCATGTTTTTCTTTTTTATCCAAAAAGCTAAAGATATGGTAATATAAATAACCCAAATCCTTTCAGGTACTAAAATATGAACAGTCAGATGAACAGTATTAAAAGTTGGGAGACTAGTGTTTCTGTAATGAAAGGCAAGATAAATGTTCCCAGAAAAGCATTTAAATTGATGTTCTGATCTTGCATTTACCAAGCACTAGACATTAAACACACACAGAGAATTCTTCTGAATAAAATGAAGAAATTAATAAACAATATTTTAAAGGATCCTAAGGCCCAGATGTAATTGGCAGCTGTAGATAAAAGGTTATGCTTCTTCATCAAACTTGTTCCTTTACTGCTCTTTATTAGAGGCTTGCATCCAGACAATGACAAAAACCCTCCACATACTGACACTTTATTTTCCACTGACTGTACATGCCCCCCCCCCCCAGTCTTCCCATCCCCACCAACACACACACCAGAGTGGTGTAACTGCATTCATGTGCTTGCAGCATGAGGTCAACAATATTCTACCACTTATTCTACCACAAGTACATAGAGGGTTTAAGGCAACTTGGAAGTCGGTTAGACATTTTCTGCCGTGTCCACTGACGTAACGTAACCATCGTCGCACATTATCTTAGATCCTAGTCATGTGGAGTCTCTCTCACTCGCATAATCTCTCTTTCTCTCTCTCTCTCTCTCTCTCACTCGCATAATCTCTCTCTGTCTCTCTCTCTCTCTCTCTCATATCACTGCCAGGAGCGTGACCGCAGTAATCTTTGCTACTGGAAGGTTTGACCGCTTGCTGACTTTGCTGTGTATTTTATGTCTCTCGTTAGATTTCTCAAGTCTGTTTATCTATGTGGTTCTCGGTCAGGCCGACGGATTAGCCGCCCACAGCTCTCGGCGTGTTCATTTTGAGTTTCTCCACTGCAGCTGAAAGGGACGGGGGGGAAGGGGGGGGAGGGAGGTAGGGTGGGGAGCTTCATTCACCGGCGCCTCATGTGGCTTTATCCTTCTGGTTGCAGTTGTTGTCTGTGGTGGCGTGACTGCTGATTTGCTCTGTCTGTAGGCTGTTAGCCTGGATGGCGTCCTTTGGTAGGCCAACCTGGTGTTCCCTGGCCCGCAGGTGTCTGGGTTTGACTGGGAATGCCAACACCAGCAACAGACACAGCAGGTGCACACAGAAATACCACGACCTGGACAGAGCACCAAAATACATCTAATTTACATAAAACAACAACAAAACACATTTGCACCCAATAACATTTTAACATTAAAAATATCCGGCCAAATTGAAAGGTCTGTCCGTACAAGGGAAATGCTAGTCACTTGAAATAACTTACTGTATGTCATGAGAAAGAGTACTAAAAAAAGATTCTCAGAAATGTTCTCAATGAAAGAGAACAGTGCATACAGTAACTTCTGTATTGTAGGTGTCTTTAATCAAAAGCACTGCTGGATATCACTCCTGAAACCTACTTTCTCCACACTCCACATTCATATTTTATATCGTCTCTCCAGAAGCCAAGTGGCCCTCCTAGGGATTACACGGTCTTCTTTTCACCCTATTAAACCTCCTCTGATTTCCACCTCATGAATTATACCCAGCCATTAAGCTGTCTTGTTAACATTTACCACCGAACCTACCATCACCAGGATGTAGTATCTCGTCACGTGAGGTGTATTCATTTGCATGTTGTATTTTCAGAACAGTAATTAACACAACGCAGGGAGCAATATGAGAATTACATGGTTTCAGAAATACTAATTCATTACAGAAGAACCATTCACATATTAATCTATCTGGTGGGTGGAGTTACAACAAACATTCTCTAATGCCGTCTGTTGACCTACTGTTTCTCGACAAAGGTACTTATGTATGGTACTTCCAAGCACATACAGTACACACTTACGTATTTACCGGTAGTTTACGGTGACCTGTGTACTGTACCTGTAGAACTTGAGAGCAGGCCCCACAGCTAGTAGTACGAATGGCACCACTGTGTAACTTATGGCAACCTGAGTCCCCGCCCACGTGATGACATCATAGACACGCTTATGTGTTTCAGAAACCTGGAAGTGCGGTCTGACATTGTGCCTTAGCTGAAAAGGATGAGAAAAACAAACAAACATGCTTAATATCAATTGACTGATTAAATAAGGAATGCATGAAACAATGTATTTGTATTATGTTGTCATTAACATACAGTATCTCACAAAAGTGAGTACACCCCTCACATATTTGCAAATATGTGAGCATATCTTTTCATGTGACA
>JAODUE010051806.1:0-17855 GCA_027564755.1 Amblyopsis hoosieri | reverse complement strand
TAAATTGCCCACCAAGCACTTCCTGGAACTATTTTGTCATAGGTTACCGTTGAAAATGTCAAACTTCCGTTGGCGTAACATTTATTTCCATGGCTCTGAGCCAGGCCAATTGGGACCAGTCAGACCATTCGGAAGTCTTGGGGGTTGCAAGGGACATGCGGATGAAGGTTGGAGCCTCAGTTCAAGTTCCAATCTGTCAGACATTGAGCTCTTGACACTAACCCTGAGTGATGTGCTACAGCTGGACTGGCTTACACTACGGAAGATAATGGCTTTGGAGCCCCATCCTTAAAGGCGTGAGAATTGAAGGGGCTGAATAATTGACTGTGGAGCATATGTGAAGTCTGTCACCCGACATCCAAGAGCCATCGCTCTGCTCGAGGTTCTGAAACCCGGTCAGGGGAACGGGTCTGTTGAAAAACCTGGGGACCAGATGAACGCCTTCAGCACAGAATGGGACATCTATCATTTAGAAGAACACTAAAGGAACTAAAGTGAAGCTTAATTGTAAAGTTATTTTTTCAAAGTTGTCTGAAAGGTCCTTGACTTGGCCTGCACATATTTTTTTGGAATAGGGGTTCCCCCTTAAGATGAGATGTGTCTCCTGAATAATTTCAATAAAAGATCTTTGAGATCCCTGCCTCAGAAAGCATAAGTATTAATGCGCCACACTGATGATCATAATTGTATTTGGTATGATTGATTGCTGTGTGTGATTTTTGTTTCATATTTTTATGTTTGACTACTGTCTGTAAGATAAATTGCCCTTCCGGGACATCAAAGGTTTTCTCTAATCTACTATGCTTAATGTGCACTTATGCAGCCGATGATGTTGCTGAGGACTTGTATCTGAGGAGAACCTGAAACAACTGAGGGACATTTCTAAGCCACCTCAATTGTTATCCACTTTAAATCATTGCCACTATGAAACAGCCTACTCATCAACATCATGTTGATGGTCACCACAACTCAGAAGAACAAAAAACACCAGAACATGCCAATCATAACACCCCCGTCATGAAGAAGCGGCAGCTGTCTGCCCAGATGATTGTGCATTGAAGGTAGCGCCGACTGAACCGCACCACGTCTGGGCACTGCCGTGCAAACCATTACCAACCACAATCCCAACCGCCACTGCTAACCATTACCAACTCCAACTTCTAACCACTACCAACCACAACCCAACCGCCAACCTCTAACCGCCACGCTAACTTTCACTATAACCACCACGCTAAGCGCTACTCTAACCGCCACACTAACTTCCACTATAACCACCACGCTAAGCACTACTCTAATCGCCACACTAACTTCCACTATAACCACCACGCTAAGCGATACTCTAACCAGCACGCTATCCATCGCTAACCCCTACTTGCCACTAAATGCTACGCTAACTAGATTGAGGGGGAGGCAACCACAGCAGCAAACTGATTCTTGATTGCCGGCGTGCGTTCATCGAGCACGCTTTATGATGTGGCAGCAGGCAGGTGGGGAAGAAGGTGGGGGGTGCTGGGTCCTGGTTGGCAGACGGGAACGGGGAGGTTGAAATGTGGAAAACAAAGACTCTAAATAAAATATTTTTCCTTCTGCCAACAGTAGCGGCGACGCTAGCTGAGAGCACCCTCAACGTTGGGAGCGTCGCCACGGTAGCAGAGGTTACCGAGGATAGAGAGGAAACTTTCCCGGGCACCGACCATCGCATGGTCCACTCGCCTGCCGGAGCGGCCGGTGGATTATTTAAACGCGGGGAGAGAGAGAGTGTACGGGAGAAGGGAAGGGCTGCATCTGTCGCACATCCGCTCAGAGAGCCCCCTCCCTCATCATAGCAGATGTGTTTACTCACCGCCCCTATTGGGTAACCGCTTAACGGGTCGGTTAACCAGTTGCCAGGGCCGACCAGGAGCCGTCACAACACCACGGGGTGCCGCTGGGCGACGTGCAGCTTCGGCGGCTGCAGGAGCTTCAGCGTTGACGCTCTAAATGAACGCCTGAGGATGAACTGTGCTTAAATAACAAAAGGCACAATCACAGCCCTCCTTCATGTGGCTTTTTCCATTGAAAGGGAATCAGAGCACATTTATTGTCATAATTTTTCAATACAACTCCTTGCGTGAAAATGAACAAAATATTACACTCACGGATCAAGGTGCCAAATCACGAAATAACGCAGTAAACAGTATTTCTTATATAATAAATTTTATAATGCACAGTAATGTATGCAGGAATGTAAAACAACATGTTAATGTTAAAAGTTGATAGGTTTGATGAGTGATTTTCTGAGTGCAACTGGAACAACATGAAATAACGCAGTAAACACAAGACATTGGTTTGATGAGCAGTATCCTCTCTGAGTGCAATCCAATCATAATGGTATGATTGGGAGTGGCACTGGTTCCCCAGTGTCTTCGCGAGTTTCGGCCCCAAAACAGATTAAACATCGTATGATGATCTTGTAACGACTTTAAATCATGTAATATTTTGTTCATTTTCACGCAAGGAGTTGTATTGAAAAATTATGACAATAAATGTGCTCTGATTCCCTTTCAATGGAAAAAGTATTCTTCTTAAGCTATCTTTGATTGGAGTACTGTGTTTGAAATAACGGACGCAGCTATAATCCATTCAAAGTTAAGTGTTTCATCAGGTATTGAACGCTTTAGCTTGCATGCACATTATTGCACTGTTGCACATACACATTAAAATCAAAACAAAAATAGGTGACCCAAATAAAAAAACGTATAAAAATTTACAAAAATATATATTAATAAATACATCCCAAAGTGGCATGTAATACAAATGTGGATGGATCATAAAAGTCGTATTGTTCACTAATCAATAAAAATCAACAAAGGCCAATCTTATAAATTAAAACATATTTAATGATTTCCCTAATCCGTTCTAGTTTTAAGTAAAGTTTTTCTCACTATACGGAGTGCTGATTTTCACAGAAATAGTCTGGCCTTGCTTTGTAAATCCTATCAAAAACCTGCTTCTTCTAACATCAGCGCCAATAGCATTCTAACATCCTGGTGTGTATGGGTCAGTGAAGGGTTTGAGGCTTACAGTATTGCAAACAAATACAAACTCTACTAAAGCAAAACAATCTGTCCCCAAACACTTCCCTGAAGCGTTAAATTGAACTTCTGTTAAACCCATGACTGTAGCTTTCTGAGATCAGTGTTCCGGCATAAAATAACACATATTGGAGGCATTTGCTACAACAAAAATCCACTCCTTTAAAGTCTCTCAAAAACATACTTGAAACATGCGTAGACATCTCTGTCTTTATCGGTTATAATCATTATTAGGTGACTCCAGTTAATTTGATTTTCATATGTTAATGAATATGTTTTAATCCAAAGAATGAATATATCTTAATAAACAGTACAACAATTTGATTCTGCAAACCGGTGTGTATTAAAATACACGAATACGAATACATTTCCACTGCTCCAGGGTAAATGTGATTATTAATACAGTACAAGTACACATTTCGCCAATAAAATGAACCACATCTTTATTTTAGGTACAGCCAGGTCACGTTTACACACACGTTTTTACTGCATGCGTAGGATTTTTTCAACGCGTGCGTAGCCTTTCATCCTGTGAAACTGTACGCAACTAGGCATCCAGTGTGTAAGGGCCGTTAGTGATAATCAACGTGAAGCCAATAATGGATCAATACTGTGCTGATCCAGGTCTGGCCCACGATGAGCAAAGGTTTACTGCCACTGAACGTTGGCATGCTAAAGTTGAAGGTAAGCTGGAGAGTTTAGCACTACAGACTGGGGGTACTTACTGGCCAACGTCATACAGCACAGGGGCGGGGCACAAGATGTAGTCATTCCGTACGGAGCTTGGCTTTTTATCTGAAAAGACAAAGTAAAACACAGTAACACAATGTCATAACAATAGTAGGGACTTCATAACGGTTTTAATTATTACTACTACTACTCCTACTACTACTACAGAATTTAGTAGATGCTTGTTAATACAGTTGCCAATAGCGGTATATGTATGTTACCAATTATCATATGCAAGCAACCTTTAAAGTTCCCAGCAAAGTGCTTAATTTTGTAGGAGATTATCTAACATGCAGCAGGAGGGAAAATAACAATAATAATATTAATATTTAACATAGTTTAGATACGGGACAGCAACAGAATATAAAGAATAATCATAGAGAAAGATCATTAATTTTTGTAAGTGTTATGAGGTCAGTGGCAGTCTAGGTACCGAGGTGGATTCTGAAGAGGTCTTAAAGGCAGTGTTCGTTATTCTGGAGAACGCTTGCCAACTTCGAGCTCAAATCTAAACATACTTCCTCACAAATGCCGCCCCACACGTTGAAACGCTTTGCAAAGCCAACTGCTGTTGTGAGCGGTGTCAGACACTTTGTTTATGTTCCCGTTTACGGAGCCAGGGCTGTGTAGCAGTACCAGATTATTTCGTCTGCACAAACGGAGAATGGTAACATACCAAAATGTGAAGAGATATTTGGTGAGTTTGGAAAAGTGTATTAGTTTACAATTAGCTTGCAATAGACGACTATACCTTTAAGTCTCTTGCAAGAGATGGATGGTGAGACAGTGAGTGCCTCTGCTGTCCTGACTGCTGAATGGAGCTCACTCACTCACAAAATACGAGAGTCGAGAGTGGGCTTAGCGACCAGCCGAGGCGTTAGATCAAAGCACATTCCACTCAGATATTATACATGTATGTAAACTACGGCGTGTGAACTTAAGCGTTTTATATTATCGCCGTGTGTAAAAATAAAAAAAGGTCAGATTTAACACGCAGTGACATTAGCACGTTCATTCAATATGGAGCACAGGTTCACAGAGAGAGGAGCTCACAGGAAACTCAAGACTGTCGCCTGACTGCGAGGGGGGGCTCTGAGAAGCTTCTGCGACGGAGAAGATGGAAGCATCTGTTCCCCATATGTGGCGCGTGTTCCGTGGCTGTCATAATGCCTGTCCGTAATTATAAGGTGCCCTCCTGTTAAAAAGGTCTGGGCTGAACACATGCAAAATCCAGTCAGGGAATAAATAGCCCCAAGTGGGCGAATGTGAGAGAACTCGACTGAGAAAGGACCAACAGGAAGACATCTGCTAACGGCCACTTTCCCTTCAGATGAAGTTGCTTGAATAAATATACATTTTACAGCAAAACTATTTTAGTCAACAACAGTTGACAAAATGCGGGATATCAAAATAACTGAAAAAGAAGAGAAGCGTTGTCGTTGGCAATCGGCGGGTCTACAGATCCCACAGCCAAATGAATCCTGAGAAAGATTGGATTTCGGTGCCAAATCCCTTCCTGAAAAAAATGAGTTCTTGAGAAAACAGACTGCAGGCTCAAAATAAGGACTGATAACCTACTTAGCCTTTTTTCCTCTGTGGTATTTAGATTATATTGATAAGGGGCTGCTGCAATGCAGCACAGACTGCTACAGTTAAGTGTCTTAACATGTAGATCAGGCTGGTAGGGTGTAAAAATGTTATTTAAAATGCAGTTAAGTTAAATAAAAAAAAATTTTTTAAAGGAGTAATTTCAGAAAACATACTCACAGTACAGATGGCTTGTCAGACATTTAACATTGTCAACAGTGTATGAATACAATTGAAGTTCTAAGGATAATGTTGACACTTCCTTCCTCAATTTTTATTTTGCAGATGAATCATCACATTTAAGAGGTGTGTGTTAACAATGAGTAATTGTTCTGGCATTAAGATAAAAACCCTATGATTGCTGCAGTACCGTATACAATCAAGCAGCTGTTCACTGTGTACCGTTGTATAAAAGCAGTGCTGCTCTGATTAGAGCTGAACTCTGGGGTTGGGATATCGTATGGATGTTTATGAGAAAGAAAGGTGGATTGAGTCCAACATTTTGAAAAGAAAAATGCAAAGCTGCTATTTCTGCTCATGCATGCCTGGGCAGGTCAGCCACAAACTGTAAAAAAAAATAAAAATAAATAACAATACATTTTCAAAAATGTGGGTGACGCCATGGAGGGTTTGTCCGTATATGTATACAGTCTATTAGTGAAGCGTTGGCCGACCCATAACCCATGTGACCCGCTGGTCAGGCCGGTTCGGATAACCTTAAACGTAAAATACTGCGGGTACGGGTGGGACGGGTAAAACACGGCAAAGCAGTGTTCCGACCAAATACACTGAAAAAAATGTCTCTTCAAAAAAAAGTAAAAACATTTATGAATACAAGGTCAAATTTGCTCATAATAAGTCAAAACATCTGCCAATGGAACAAGTGACAATTTGCTTGTAAGATTTCTTGGAATAAGATACATTATAGATAGAAGAGCTCTTGTTAGGTAATTGTGTCTTATATTAAGTGTACTTTGATATTTTTACTAGAAATTAGACAAATATACTTGGTAAGATTTTGATTTTTTTCTAGTTAAACATCTACTGAAACAGTGCATGCAAGCTAAGGATTCTCCGATCCTCGCTCTCTCATACACATGTGGACTCGAGTGACAAAAATGATTACTTTAGACTCGACTTGACCAAACTTTTGTGCCAAGACTTGAGACTTACTTGTGACTCGAAAAGCAATGACTTGTTCCCCCACCTCTGGCCTATACACAGACACGCTACTGCCTAAGTGCATACAGGCTATGCAATCATGTATTATGCTAGCGTCGTAGCCTAACAGATCAAAAACAATCACTTTGCTGTAGCCTACCGGCTTCAGAGACATTAGGCATAAGGACTTTGGTGGCTCTGCAATAGGCTATTGTCTACGTCAGTGTATATCCCTGTAAAACGTGCATTAAATTAAATCGGTATTTCAATATCACCATTGCTATCCAGGCTCAAGTTGGCGGTTTGCGGGTCGGGTCAGATTTGGGTGGTTGATGAACGCATATTTTTGGGGGTCGGGCGGTGCGGTGCGGCTCTCATAATGGGTCGAGTGGTGCAGACCACTCCCTCCCTAGTGCCCTGCTAAACTTACGGATGGTCTGCTGGTTAAACAGGTAGGTGCAGACCACTCCCTCGTTGCTGCGGCCCGACAAGAAGCCGTTCCCTCTGAGCACGATGTCGAAGGACTCTGCGGAACGTAAACACACATGTCAGAGCACACAGGACGAGATAGCATCTATATCATGTAGCATGCAACATGCCTGTAATAAACAACCCAGCGCTGCATTTCTCAACCCTGGTCCTGGGGACCCCCTGCCCTGCATGTTGTAGATGTCTCCCTGCTACAACCCTGGTCCTGGGGACCCCCTGTCCTGAATATTGTAGATGTCTCCCTGTTCCAACACACCTGATTCAAATGAATGGGTCATTATCAGACTTCTGCAGATTGATAACGAGCCATTCATTTGAATCAGGTGTGTTGGAGCAGGGAGACATCTTAAGGTGCGGTCACAACATACGCCAATGAAACACTGGGCAGGCAACTTTTAGAGAGTCCTCAATAGACCTCTATGGGAGAAGTATCATGGGAAAAGTACCAGAGACATTATATAGAGGAGACAGACCACTTAGAGAGTCCTCAATAGAACTCTATGGGAGATGTACCAGAGACATTATATAGAGGAGACAGACCACTATCGGAGAAGCCTGTAATATCAAAGATGGTGGTTGGATGCACAAATCCTGTCCCTCCCCATCAAGAGCCAATCGTGTGCTTCATAATGGCTGAACTGTTAACCTATTAAACCAATCATGTGGTTGCACTGAAGCAAGCACACATGCATAGTAACCTGTGTGGGGACAGCTTTTTAAACCTGTTCTATACAGGTCAATACATTTAGTTATTACGCCTCTGTTACCATTGAAACTGTAGTTATGGCTCTCTCCCTATTAATATAGATGAGGTCTGCCTAATAACTGCTCAGAGGCATTACCAAGATGGTAAGGATACCACAGGTGATATAGACATGAAGGGACTGGGAGATACCGGATTCAAACCCTCGTCTCCCGTCTTGGGAGACGAGGGTTTGAATCCGGTATCTCCGGGTCACAAAGGGTGCCTACAGCCGTCTATAAGGACTTTGACCGTACCAAGATGGCTGCCGAGCGGCTTGATTATAAAGGACTTTGACCTTACCAAGATGGCTGCTAAGCGGCCATACTATAATGAAGGACTTTGACCGTACCAAGATGGCTGCCGAGCGGCTTGATTATATAGAACTTTTACCGTACCAAGATGGCTGCAATGCGGCTTGATTATAAAGGACTTTGACCTTACCAAGATGGCTGCCGAGCGGCCAGATTACAAAGGACTTTGACCGTACCAAGATGGCTGCCGAGCGGCTCGATTATAAAGGACTTTGACCTTACCAAGATGGCTGCCGAGCAGCTTGATTATAAAGGACTTTGACCGTACCAAGATGGCTGCCGAGCGGCCAGACTATAATGAAGGACTTTGACTGTACTCACCATTCACACACACCGTGGAGGGCTGCACGCTCAGGATCTCCGTGCACGACTGCTTTAATATCTGGAGGATAAAGAAATGAAATCGAAACATTATGGCATCATGGGATGGGTGGGGGTTGAAAGGAGGGGAGGGGGGGTAAATAAATCAAGGGTCGGCGGTTATCGGCTCTGTCAAGTTTAGAAAACAGATCGGGGGGCGCAACACCTGAGATACGTCTGCCCTGTGGTCGGGGGGCAGCGGTTACCGAGGAGAGACGGCTATCGCCGTTGGCAGGCGGCTGCGAGGGACGTCGGCTGTGTTAGCCGTTATGGGAAAATTATGCAAGACCATTACGCTCCGCCGTTCTATTAAAAAGGCTCCGGGAGCCCCCTTGCATTATCATATAAAGAGGCCGGCGTGAGCCCACTGTCACAGGACCCCAGCGCCATCGCCCGCGATCCAGTAAATCAACAAAGGACAAACTATGCAAATCCCCGAACACAGTTGATAAAAAGGAGCATATTAACTGCAATATAGGACACTTGAACCTTTCATTTGACGTCGGGTGAAACTTCAATCTAAAGTGTGGAGAAAAGGGGAGTGGGGGGGGGGGGTCCTTTTACTGCGTCTTTATTAAATATGATGGTTTGATATGGAATCGTTAAAAAGGGAGCGGGGCTGTGGATGACAGCTGGGAAGGAGAAGGCTTTCGGTGGCTCCTCTGGGCTTCCATTCTCCCTGACTAATTACTTGCTTGGCAGGCCCTGAGAAGACCCAAAATGACTGCTTGCCTGCCTGAGCTCTGAATGATAGGAAGACCTTTTTACGACTGATCCTTCGCGGGAGAGCACGGAAGTCTGAATGATAATTTGCTCCCCTGGGCATTCTATTAAGGCGACGTGCACGCTCACACAATGATTAAGCACATAAACCTAAACCATATGGCGTTTTCTTTACAGGATAAGAGTCAGCGGTTTACAGAAACAACATGGCTACGCACGGGAGGTTATGTTCCTCAGATACGTAACTTTTGACAGATAAGTACTTTTAGCTGATCAGAGATCAGATTTCTGAGGTCTAGTTTAGTGAGTTCTGGTTGTTACTGGGTGAACTTGTGAGAACATTATTAGGCACTTGTTTTGAGGGGGAGGGGAGGGGGCAATATATGACAAATTCAACTGGCATCAGCCTGATCCTATATTAACTGAAACTAAATCGGAAATTATGCAAGTTCATGTACACGAATGTTAAACTTTGAGATGCACACTATGTTGCTGGAACTACTTTGCATTTTTCAGAAGACCTTCATTTTATGTCTATTTCACTGTACAATCCAGTACAAAGACCCTTGTATTTGCAAAGCAGACACAAATAGGTCAGTAGAGGAAGCATGCCATTAAGCTGTGGTCAAGTGGCAATTTAGGGTTTGTCCCCAAAGGCCCGGGTTTAGACAACAAACAGCCCATTATACTGTAGTACATTACCAGCTATTACCAGGCCGAACATCCAACCGGACTGTGTTAAGAAGCACACTACAAAATATCCTCTTTGCTCTTTCTGTCCCATTGAACCCAACAGTATTGCAAATCTGTGAAAAAATGCTGTTAATCAGTTCAGTGGCAGTTCAGTGGCAAGGCAAACTCTACAGTGCCTCTCGTAATAGTGTGCTGAAGGTTTTTCTGTTGTGCTGGATGACGTCCAAAAACACACTGCACTGTGTGATGTCTTCCAATCAGAACCTGCTAGAAACAGCCAGGAAAAGGAACATCTCTGCATGTCGACTGACTCATTGACCGGTTAAGTACTGCTGTTTCAAGCTGAGGACTAGTGGTCAGTCGACGTAACCAGGATGTGTGGCGCAACGCAGAAACACCGATTAACAACAGGGTTAGTAATTTCTGGAGAACGCTTGCTAACTTCAAGCTCAAATCAAAACAACATTTCTCACAAGCTCCGCCCCCACACATTGACACGTATTGTGAAGCCAAGGGCATTGTTGTTGTGAGCGGCGTACGCCACTGTGTCCCTATTTAATTTGTTTACAATTAGCTTAGAATAGCTTATAAACGCTAACTATACCTTTAATATTCAACATTAACAATAGTACATTTATTTATTATATAATACTATATTAATATATACCTTGAACTGGTTTAGGCATGTATGTTAACATGCTTAAAAAATTTAAATAAAAACATCTTCATTGGAAATGCACTAGAGGGAAATGCTGTTCATTGTCTGACCATCACACAACGCAACACTGAGTGAGAGGAAGCATGTCACACACACACATGGACAGTGACTAACCGTCAAGCTGTTATATTCCCTTTCCTCAGATTTGCTACTTTGAGTGGGCTAGACATTTCCTGCTCTGGACACAGCAGCTATTAGTTATTTATTTCCATGACCCTTTTTTTTTTTTCTTCTTCCACATGGCTTAGCAGAATCACCATTCAAAATATTGTGGACGGTCAATGAGAAATAATAAATGCCTGCAAATTACCTGTTAATAGCCACTGGCATGCAGCACCGTTTTAAGCAGTAACAGTACGGGCACTTTGAATACAGACAGATTTTGAATAATGATTGGTTACCTGCTCCAAGCAAATGACATATACAGTATATATACCATTCACACCAACTGATGCACACACACTTACGGAGTTGACAACGCCTTTGAGAGCGTGGAAGCCATCTTTGACGGGGAACACCTGGCTCTTGGTGTCCGCGATCTCGGCTAGCTGCGCACACCGAAGAGTGCTTGTTAGCACAGCATTCGTTTCATCCTGCATTGTAAGTAGGACCAAGGGCTGCCTGCTCTGTCCTCGCTGGGACGGACAGCACACGGCAGATGGCCTTACTGTCACCGCTAGCCACGCTAACAATTACAGGCGGCTATGTTATGCCTTTATTTTTTTCCCCCTTATGGGGAGATTTGTCACGGAACGCTTGGCATGTCGTAACCAATGGCAACAAAGGACAAAACACCATGTTGTATATTTATATTGTTGATGTTTTTTTTGTTTTGTTTTGTTGCATTTTGATTATATATAAAAATTGTACAGGGAGTTTAAATATGTGATGATTAATCAATTAACGTTGCGAAAGATGCTAAAATAGGGCAGAAGATTTTAATGTCATTTGTTTGTAAAAAACAAACAGAACGAACATTTTCGAACACAATGTCCTTCTGAGGAAGGGTTTCATTCACTCACCTGTTGTTCGTCGAAGTCCTTGACACCAATACAGAAGACTCGAGCACCATACTGCCTTGCCTCCTGAGCCTGCAGGTCAGACAAAAGAGCAATTTTGTTTTGCTTTTTTTAACGCAAGCATATATTTTCTTTTTTTCAAAATGTCACCGCTCTGTAATTTGAATTTCCTCTTCCAATGTGTGCGGAAGATGTCTATAAACTCAAGCGTTTAGATCTATATTTTCTTTCTAGAGGAATACTATTGACTTCACGTAGAAGAGATATTAAAACATCTAAATATACAACAGGGCCCATTACCTCCTTAACAGTGAGCTCCTGCACGTAGGGCTCTAGCTTTCCATCCGTCAGCGCCAAGATGATGCTGGAGGACTTCATGGTCTGTTGTTTAATTTGCTCCGAGGCCTTTATGAATGAAAGCAACCGATTACATCTCGGAGACGGACTCTTCTCACCTTGTCATGACAATATGAGACAGCCGTGTAACCTCCGTAGATGTGAATGTACCTCTTTGATTCCCTCGTGCATGAAGGTTTCACCTGCTGGTTTCACAGCCTTTAAGCGTTCCAGACCCTTATCTATTTCATACCTTAAAACAACACAGCACATCATCCTTTAAATACCTAAAATGTGTTTTAAAAAGGCTTATTTTATTAGGCAGCTGTAACCTTGGTGGAAAAGGTTTTAAGAAGTTCACATAAAAATAATTATTTAAAATGAGTGCGTTTTTATTATTATTATAAATTCTATTTTCTCCTTAACATAGTAAAATCAATGCATTCTGATCGGTTCAGATATCTGCAAGTAAGGTCAATGGCTAAGGTGTTAAAAAGGGTTTCAACATGAATTTAAAAACTGTTGCTGTGCTGAAAAACGCAGACAGGAAATTCTGAAGGACATTATCATCTTAATAGATTTGCTATGGCCGTAGAAGATGCAAGAATGCACTGCCTACTATACTACATAGGGGTCAAAACAAAGCTAAAAGTGTAATGCTCAAAGCCCACTGAACTGTAAACACACGATCACATCTAGACCTATATACACAAGTATTATTTTACAGTAACCACATAAAGAAAATAAACAAAATATAATTTATGTATTTATTAAAGAACAACTTTTTTTATAATTCAAACCTGCTTCCTGTAAGTGGTAAGAGAACTTGAGCTTGGGCCGAGAAGACAATGAAAGAAACCCTCATGCTGGGACTAGACAAGAAACACAACAACACACATCAGCATTAAACACTCTTTTTTTTCCCTTTTTCATGTTTTTATTATTCATTTATTTTTAAACGCTGGATGTTGCTCAACATACAGTATTATTAGCAAACCAAATCTACTGAGTTTTTCCTCTCTTTTTTTATTGCCTCCAAAGTTCCATGTAAGTGCAGAAAATGTCTATGACACTGGTCCAAAGTCTCATGCACAGAATCAAAAACTGATTCAGTTTGGTTCATCGGGTGCATTGACCATAAGGGCTTCTGATGAGGCAAGAATGCCATAGTCACGTCCATAACAAAACACAGCATTATCACGTTCAGTGATTCACGCTCCCATGTAGACGACTGTCCATCTGTTAAAGGTGGAGTCAGCCATTGTAAGCTCATGGTCCTCTAGTTACCCATGTGTGTGTGACCTCATAAAATAATCCGGTGTTCCTACACAGCCCTTGCTATGTAAAAGGGGAACACAAAAATAAAAACGGTGCAGACCGCACCACACAACACTATCCCAGCCTTGGCAATATGTACTGTATGTCCAATGTGGAGGGGCGGAGCTTCTGAGAAGTACCCTATATGAGGCGTTAAAGTGTTATTCTTTTGATTGAGGTCATAGATAAGGAAACTTTTTACAGAATTACTGACTTAATGTAAACACTAGCAAATGTCTATTGCATTACCTTTCCCTTTATAATAAAAAATTATTCTCTGAGATTATTTCTTGAAGAGTTTGAAATTAGCTAAATTAACTAAAGGTAATATACTTTGTACACTATTTACCATGATTAAGATATTTACTGTTAATTAACTTGAATATTAAGTTAATATTTTTATGTAATAGTAAATGCATGGAATATTACATTTAATGTGATATCTTACTCTCATTACAAATCCCTTCATAATGTATTATCTCTCATAAAAAGCATACTGTGCACAACAGGAGTTACACAGGCAATGCCTTGATTGCAGTCCTTGTTGTATTCCTGTCAGATACAAATAGCATATGACTTAAAGCCACATTATTTACATCCCCAGGGAGGAGGAAGTGATTACTTAAAACATGGACAGGAAACAGGTTGTTGAGAGGATGACTCATAAGCAAGCGGCACATGTCCTGTTTCACAAATATGGACTTTGTACCTGTTACATTTTAAGGGTGTGAACGGCCATTGGACACTACAAAGTGTTCCCAGATCGTTCCGCCAGACATTCGCCTGTTTGTCTCAGATTTTCAGTTGGTGCCGTTTAAATCCCTAGTTCCCTTTTAAGTGTTAACTGACATTAAGTTGTTGTCACACAAACTTCTGAGGTAGTCTTTTGAAAACGTACTGTAGCTGTGTGGATTGGATTTACCCACCTACGTGTCAAACATCCGTGCTAAAATCATTGTCACTAAATAGAAATGTGTCATCGCAGCAGGAAATGTACAGGAAATCGAACACTGCTTCTGCAATGTGAGGAATATATCACAGAAAAATAAATAAAAAATAAAACACATTACAAAAACATTTTCACACAAAGCCAGTTCTCGGACAGAGAGGTGCATCATGGGAGCTCAGCATCCAGAACATAGGGAGAGGTGCTGGTATTTGGCACCCACAGGACACATGGCATAGACGCCATTCTCCCACACGCCCACAGCGCAGTCTTTAAGCCACACGGCCACATTTGGCAAGCAGTGGCCGTTACAGAGCCACATCCTCCATCTACTAAATTCTCTAAAACAGAAACCAGATACCAAGTTCATATTTAGTTCAAAACCACCTAATATGACAAATAATTAAAGCTGTTAGGGGTGTGTTTGTCAAACCTGTTGGTGGACACCCTAAACTATGTAGGTTCCTTCAGACACTGTTTATACAGCATGAAGCTCAGCATTAATTTGTATGCCACTTGCAAGGTTGTGTGGTTATCTAGACAGGCATGTTTGTTTCGATGTGAATGTGCCACCCTGTGTGCTTTGACTTGGGAGTGTCTTTATGAAAAAAAAACAAATGTACAGTACTTTATATTTGATGTAATGAGGGTATTTTGAATGGATATTTATAAGGTGGTTTGTTGGGTGGAGGGCTGAATAGGATGGACATTTAACGTGGTTTGCTGAGTGGGGTTGTATACCTGGTTATAATGGATGTGTGTGGTGTTTTACTGGGCGTTTTATGGTAGTTTTTTAGGAGTTTCCAGTGGTTACTGGGTAGAGGGTTGGTTAAGATGGATGTTCTGGTGGTTTACTGGGTAGAGGGTTGGTTAATATGGATGTTACGGTGGTTTACTGGGTAGAGTATTGGTTAATATGGATGTTATGTTGGTTTACTGGGTAGAGGATTGGTTAAAATGGATGTTCTGGTGGTTTACTGGGTAGAGGGTTGGTTAAGATGGATGTTATGGTGGTTTACTGGGTAGAGGGTTGGTTAATATGGATGTTATGGTGGTTTACTGGGTGAAGGATTGGTTAATATGGACGTTATGGTGGTTTACTGGGTAGAGGGTTGGTTAAGGTGGATGTTATGGTTGTTTACTGGGTATAGGGTTGGTTAATATGGATGTTATGGTGGTTTACTGGGTAGAGGGTTGGTTAAGATGGATGTTATGGTGGTTAACTGGATGGAAGGCTGGTTAGCATGAATGGTTATGGTGGTTTGCTGGATGGGAGGCTGGTTAGCATGGATGGTTACGGTGGTTTGCTGGATGGGAGGCTGGTTAGCATGGATGTGTATGATGGTTTGGGTGGGTGAAGGCTGGTTTGTGCGGAGAGAGAAACGCTCCAGCTCCCTCCACATGGCGTAACAGAAGCAGCCCTTGACGTGTGAGCATTGTTTAGCAGATTGTCGTCCTTTCCTTCCCATCGCTGCATTGTCTGCCTGTCAGCCGTTCTGGAGGAAGCGGGAGATATGTGTGGAAACCAAACCAGACTCCCCCACCCCGCCCCCCACTGCAAATGGCCGTTCTCACAGCCCAGAAGACTGCTCTCTCTCTCCCTCCCACTCGCACCTGGTCCCTTTGCTATATTCTTCAACCAAGCGCTTCAATCTGGCTGGGGCCGTACCGTCTGTCCTGAGCTGGCACGCTGAGACTGACTCAAACGTTATGCAAGCTCCACGCTTAGACTGACGTTCAGTCTTCTACACTGAGCTGGGGAAAGCAGGGACTTGAGTACTGTTACTGGAGAGATTTGTGTCCAGTTTTTGACACAATTACTCCATTTTATATATATATATATATATATATATATATATCCCCATCCTCCAAAAGTGGTTCAAACACGTTTGAAGCACTTTGCGTTTGTTTCAATTATGCTATGTTGTAACGCTGCCTATATACTGTATCTACAGTAGACAATATAGTAAACGTTAATATATCAGCAGAAAAACTATTTTCTGCGGAGTAATGTGGTCCTGAGCAGAGAATGACATCACACTCTGAGTGCGTGTGTGTGCGTGCGTGTGTGTGTGTGCGTGCGTGTGTGCGTGCGTGCGCTGTAATCAGAGCTTCTCTGTTCCTTTTATATCTGGATGCATGTTAGTGCATGTATGTGTGCATGTGTGTGTGGCCCACAGAGCATTTGGTTTGAAAATATTCTGCCACAAAAAAAGGGGTTTAAACCTGGAAGACCCATTTTAGTTTAAAGAAAACATCACTTAGCGCTCCAAAAAACACATTAGCAAATTTGTATTTTTAAGACTACATTTACATAGCCAATAGGTTATAT
The DNA here is from genome assembly GCA_027564755.1 of Amblyopsis hoosieri. Taxonomy (NCBI): domain Eukaryota; kingdom Metazoa; phylum Chordata; class Actinopteri; order Percopsiformes; family Amblyopsidae; genus Amblyopsis; species Amblyopsis hoosieri. The sequence goes on along the minus strand of JAODUE010051806.1, from coordinate 1,315 downwards.
TGTCTTGCCAGTGATAGTAAATGTGTGTTTTTTTTAAGAAACATTTGTAAATGTGTATATTGGAGAGCTAAGTGACGTAATTTTACAACAAGGGGTGTTACAGGGTTAAACACTTGTGACAGTTTTAATGCTAGCGATCTTAGACAATAGAGTATATACTATACTTATATATAGTATTAGACTATCTGACTAACTGATAACCATTAAAGCACTATCTATGTTTTAATACAGTATTATCATATACTGTCATTACAGTATCCGTGATAAAAAAATATAACAAGAACCAATATTAAAAGGTTGGTTATAGGGGTTCTTCAAAAATCATAGTGCCAGAGATTCGTGACCCCCCGCTATCCCCAGAGGTGGTAGAAGCATAGCAGCCATAATATTATTTGATAGTATTTTAATACAGGCTAGTAGCAGAATACATCAAAGTAATGTACAAACTGTACTACTACTACTAACAATTACAGCTAAACTATGCTATTTCTAACCACTTTAATTTCTAAAAATCATCTCGTAACCCCCTCCTCTGTGTCTAGTGACCCCCCGGGGAGTCCCGACCCCCACTTTGAGAACCACTGGACTATACCACCTGTGCTGCTATCTGTCATTGAAAACACACTGCTGAAAGTCATGTGCTGCTTACTCACCTCACAAATCGGTCAGTGAGATTTTTGACAAAGGAGTAAATCTCCATCCAGTTGTTGGACACACTTCCAGACCTGCAAGGAAGAATAAAAATCAAATCAACATTTATTTATAAATCTTTCACTTTTTGGTACACTTTCAAAAGTGCACCAAAGTGCTTTATACTTACAATACAATAATAAAAGTTTTAAAAATACTTAATATTAACATTAAATAGGCTACAATAAATAGATAAAAATGTGTTATAATGTAATATTGTTTTGTAAGAACCTTTTTAATGTTCCAAATGCTTCACTAAATAAATATGTCTTAAAGCGTATTTTTAAATAAGTAAGTTTTAAATACATTGACAGATGCTGAAGCCCTAACAAATTAACAAAGAGAGAGTACTGAAAGCCTCCCACAATGTACGAGGGATCCTCATTGTCTCACCATTGCAGTAGCAGGTTTGATATGCACAGTATATGTTAAAGGTATGGAAAGCAATTCTGGTGAAAGCTTGTTGACATTAAAAAGGCAGGGTTAGTCATTCTGGAGACCGGGGCCCCCCCCCCCCCCCCCCCCCCCCCCCCCCCCCCCCCCCCCCACCAACCCCCCACCCCCCCCCCCCCCCCCCCCCCCCCCCCCCCCCCCCCCCCCCCCCCCCCCCCCCCCCCCCCCCCCC
>JAODUE010051786.1:5596-17861 GCA_027564755.1 Amblyopsis hoosieri | reverse complement strand
GTGTGTTGGAGCAGGGAGACATCTAAAACATGCAGGGCTGAGGCTCTCCAGGACCAGGGTTAGCCACCCCTGATCTAACCGATGTAATTTTCCAATGTCGTTTATTTTTTCCCCAATGAAAAATAATGAAAAATCTTGTTCAATCAAGCACGATGTAAATAGGAAGACGAGTGTTTTACAGATAAGCCTGTATGTCGGGACACGGGACACTCGTGACAATCCCAGGCACATCAATAAAGGAGCAGCATCTACTGAGAAACTCTGCTGTTATTATTAATATCAACCGCGACAGACGTAAATCGAAAGTACACTTCACGCCATTGGCTCGCAACACGGCAGCTCAGGTGGTGTCACAAACATTTATCAGAGCGGACTCATTATGCGTGACAGACAAATTAATGAACTTACTTGCAAAACATAATGTGCGAAATACGTTTTTTCTCGAGTTATATTGTTTTTCTAATTGTTAGGAGCCGAAATTGAAATCACAATTAATATGCGATTCATTGCACAGCCCTACATTGGAGCAGAGTTTCTCTCTCTTCTCCAGCTTGTATTTGCCGACGGAGTGCGGGTAAGCTTCAGGGAAGCCAGGGAAACGCTGATAGGCTGAAGTGACGAAAACCACTGCCTCTCTGCAGTAAATGCTACTGATCTTTGGTTTCTTCCCTCTATCCTTACTGAAGCGATCCCAGTGATCCCGGCCGGTGCGTCCGCGTGACGTTCGCCCCGGAGCAGCCCGAGCGCACATCCACGCATTTGGCAGCCCACCCGGGCCTTAACCATTGCTGCTTTTGTCTTGTGTCGCTACAGCTGTGCGCGTCAGATTTTTCAGGTCAGAGATTTTTAATTGTTCCCCGTACTCATTTTAAGACTCGAGGGGACTGTTCTTTTCAGGCTGTGGCACCTAGGTTGTGGAATGCTTTGCCCCCTTCCCTACGCTGCTTGGATTCGGTGGAAACTTTTAAAAAACAGTTGAAAACTGTTTTATTTCAGGAGGCTTTTAGTTAGACTGTAGGGTGGTGAGGCCGGTCTGACATGTATTTCTGTTTGTTTGTGTGCATTTGTTTGGTTATTTATTTGTGTCATGTGCTGTCTTGTGTTTTATATTGCTGTGTATTCCCCTACAATTGTGAAGCACTTTGTGATTTTTATCTGTGAAATGTGCTATATAAATACATTTTACTTACTACAGCAGGCCAATGAGGCCCTCCACCACCAGCACCAAGTGGCGGGGAACAGCCTCCTGCCTCTGCTCAACTCCGGGTCAGAGCCGCCCGACCAGAAGCCGGTGCTGCCCATCCCCTTGGACCAGAAGCCCCCGGTCAGCGTGGCGGAGCTCCTCAAGGACAACGTGGCCAGTGGCACCGGCGGCGGCGGCGGCCCACCTTTGGCCGTGGTGAAGAAGGAGCCCAAGTCGAAGACGCCCTTCATCTGCGGCTACTGCAACAAGGCCTTCAGGGACAGCTACCACCTGCGGCGGCACGAGTCCTGCCACACGGGCATCAAGATGGTGTCGCGGCCCAAGAAGACGCAGTCGGCCCCCACCATGGTGCCGCTCATCTCCACCGTGCCGCGGGAGAACAACCCCTCCTACGTCTCCACCGTGGCGGGGATCCTGACCACGGCCACCACCTCGTCCACATCGTCGGCCACTAGCATCATGAGCCCCATGCAGCACCACCAACACCAACACCACCAACAACAACAACACCACCACCATCATCACCAGCAGCAGCAGCAGCAGAGCCTCCCCAAGAAGCCGCCCAAGCCCGTGAAGAAGAACCACGGCTGCGACATGTGCGGCAAGGCCTTCCGCGACGTCTACCACCTCAACCGCCACAAGCTCTCCCACTCGGACGAGAAGCCGTTCGAGTGCCCCATCTGCCAGCAGAGGTTCAAGAGGAAGGACCGCATGACGTACCACGTGCGCTCGCACGACGGCGGCGTCCACAAGCCCTACATCTGCTCCGTCTGTGGGAAGGGCTTCTCCAGGTAGGCGTTCGTTTGTCCAGCCTTCAGTTGTACACCGTGTCGGCCACCGTTGTCTTGAAGATCCAAATCACTGTTTAGTTTGAAATGTAACGCGACTGTCCTTGGGGATTTTTAATCACTGCGTTTAAGTGACAAACGACATAAAGATTGGCATGAATCTAATAGAGCTAAGGTAACGTATTTCATTAACAAAGATACTTGCACGTATAGACTATCACTGGGTCATGACATCCACAAACACATTGCAGTGTCATTCTATAAATATGCCATCATATTATAAATTGTGCGGACCGAACATAACTGCAGCCGGGGCATTAATACGGAAGCAAAACGTGTAGTAAATATAGTAAATATGTCGGAATACAGAACACCGTGTGAGAGAGAAAAAAGAGCAATGCCGGTTGCGAGCATGTGTATTACATTAAAACACACGCTATGTGTTTGGATGCACGGCCGTGATCTTTCAGTTTATCCAAATAATCCATCGAACATGCTACAGTTTTCCAGTTTTCAGAAAATGGTAAGAACTGAATTTTCATAAAGTTACGCTAATTTAATTGAGATGTTGATGGGATTTCATTAGCTATGGTGGTAGTTATAATACAGATTAATTACATTTTGATGCATTTTACTGCAGTCTTGAATTAAAATATTTAGATGTACAGATTGAAGCTTTTGTTTTAGAAGGTGCAGATAACAATTACATTTCGGCAGATATTTCTGCTCTTTTGATTTATAAAATAAGGAAATATCATGCGAATTTCCCAATATTTTATTAGATACCTAATGCTTTCTTGCATCTCCAAATGCGATTGTTTGTCCCAAAGAAGCTGGAGCGTTCAACACTGAAGTTAAAACCAGCATAGATGGATAGATTGTTGGTAGGGCATGGAAGAACCATCAAAACTGGAGAGCGAAACATTTCGAATGTCTTTGCAGTGTTGCTCTCCTAGGCAAAGCCAAAAAGCCACACCAGTTTGCATACTGGCCCTTGACATTGTGGCCCCTGTGTATCTCCAGAGAGAATGGAATTTAACAGAGTGTGCAATGTCCCACACTTGCGCATTAGATTTTTGGGAAGTGGGGGAGGCTTTTCACCCTTTACGCAGACCAAAATGACCCAGCATTCCATGCAAGTCAATGGGGAGGTCCACGGATGTCACCATAATATTGTCCGTTATTTCTCTCTTGGGGCGTTAACGGGTGTTTTGAGTATATTCCATTAATCCCCAAGTACCTACGATCAATCTGAGGCCACAAGGGTGTTTTGAGGTAAATTGACTTCGTTCCAGGCCATGCATGGTAGAAGTAGCTGTCCGGGGCGCTGCCTACGTACGTCAGCCTCCACAGCAACATGCCCTCGGTGACACACCCACTTTATCAAGAGACCGGACGCGATCCACCTTTGCTCCCATTGAGATGCATCACAGTGCTCCCTCCTGTTGTTGTTACTGTTGTTGTTGTTGTCACTCCAGTCTCTGTGGTATCTGTGTAGAGCTTTGCGTGCATCACATAGTGGTCACTGGTGTCGCCCTCTCAGGGAGAGCACGGGACAGGGAGGGTGTCGCTGCAGGGGCCAGGCTTCACCAGAAGAGATGGGTCTCCAGTGGCAGCCGTCCTCACAATGGTAGTGTGTCGACTGACTGCTCTGATTTATCTCCTGTATGCATCGTAGCCTTCATACTGCCCCCTCCCCTTCCCCCCTCCTCCCCTTTGTCAGTGCGTTATCCTCCCCACCCTCCAGCCATTTGTTAAATCCTTTATATCAGTTAAAGTCTTTTTTAACTTGAAGCAATATTTCTGTATTTGATATAACTCACTGGGCATGTTTTGGATATTTGTATCGGGAGATTGGAAGCCTTTAAAGATTAGCCCCTGGTTCCTACACAGTGGTATCTGTTGTTAATGGGGAAACCCGTAATATTGTTTCCCACTTGGGTCATTGTTCATTCGCAGGTTTGGTAGTTTTGAAAGAAGCTGTCCGTTGCATCTTTTAATGAAGCTAGTAGCAGCCACCAGTGGGAGCGAAAGTGTTGGGCAGTAGCGTCGCTACTTGTTAAACTACATTTCTCAGTAGCGGCGCTGTTTTCTGAATCAAATAGCTTTTCAGTAGCGACGCTCTTTAACTGATCAAGTAGTGCGGTAGCGTCCACAGAAGCTACATTTTCCCCAAGCATTTCTGAATCTGCAGCTCAAGCATAAGTCTGATAAAACTGCTAAGAATCAGTACGTGATGCCATCACATACACGGACCTACATGTGTAGCCGACAATACGTAGGTCTACCAATCGCTGGGCTGATGCAGGGGATTGAGGGGGAATAAAGACAAGGCTGAGTTTGCGTCATAGAAAGAACAGTGAGGGCAGAGAACACAGCTTATTGATTGAGAAACAATTGAACCGAACAATTTTGCCCTGTTTATTTGTTTGACTTACACTTTTGAATGTTGCTACAATAAAATCTATTAAAAAAATAATATCTTAAATGTAGTAAAGTAAGTTTGCCGCGTTGCTGTAGCTTAGTTTGCTACATTTCTCTTGGGGGTAGCTTCAGTGTAGTGAAGCCTAATTTAATGTAGATTAACTGGTAGCTCAGATCACTTTCAATGTAGCTTGCCCAACACTGGGGAGGGAGATGTGAGCTTTGCAACTCCGCTGAAAAGCTGAGAGAGTGGGATTGAGCGCCTGTTTTTCCATCGTGAAAAGCCCTGCCAGTGTGAAATGGCCTCTTAACAGATATTCATTTGCCAAACTTTCTGCATTAGTTGGAGGGAGAAATCGAGCGTGTCCGTTTTGAGTTTAGTGCGCTATGCCAAGGCACGGTGGACAGCTGCTTATGCAATATGCTGCTAGATGTGCTCCAGGATCACGGAGAGGAAACATATCAGTTTATTCTTAATGTAATATTTGAAATTGAGTTGACGTGTAATGTGGACTTCCAAGCCTTGAGAGGACACATTCCCTAGATTCCAGATACTGCCTGCTTTCCAGTCGATAATACTGTCATCAACAGATGTGTATAATATTGGAATCGATTATCTTTTTGTTTTGGGATTTTCTTTTGTATAGCTGTGGTTCCATTAGTGTACAAATGTATGTACACTATAATTCTACTAAGATCTTATTTTCAAGCTATTTGTTGCTGAAAAAGTCCAAACATGATGTCCTTAGATCTGCAACTGATGTTCTTTTCATAATACATCTGTAGATCATTTCTTCTATTAATCTGAGCGATTACGAGACAAGTGGTTCTCAAATGGGGACAGGGATTGGCAAAATCCACGGGGCTATAGCCTATTTTTATTGATTGACCTCACCGACGGTTTCTCCTGGTTCCTGTCTTCCATGTTGGAGCGGACCCTACATCCTAAGAAACTACTGCGGTAAAGTTGAGTTTCAAAAGGAATTGTAGGCTGTCATAGTGAATATGACAGAAGTTATCTTCAGTTTGGATTTATGGTAGCTGGAAGATTAATATATGAGACTGTAGATGATCTCAAACAGCAGCAAATATACATCTGTGTGTGTGTGTGTGTGTGGAGTAAATAACTTGACGAGATTTAAGGGTAAAATCAGTTGATACAAGTTAAATGTAAGATAATACACTTTGTCAAATTCACCAAATATCTCCTCGCATTTCGCTACCTTACCCGTTCTCTGTGCCTGTTGAAATAATAATCTGAAACTTCTACACAGCCCTGGCTCCGTAAATAGTAACGTGGCGAACACCGCTGGTATCAACAAAGCCGTAGCACTACACTTTGTTTCACAATGCATTTCTGTGTGAGGCGGAGCCTGCGGTTGACCGTGGAGCGATGCTGTTTTGATTTGAGCTTGAAGTTGGCAAGAATGACTGACCCTGCCTTTAACTCTGTAGTATCTGAATCATCAATCATGTTTTAGAGGTGGAGGATGATGTCAGACCTGCACTCGCTAACCTAGCCTCGTATTGTGCTGCTGCACACCAAATATGCTCAGTACGTGCGGAGGCCAGTCTTCATCAATGGTTATTAATAATAATGACACTGTTGACATACAAACTATGTTCCTACTACTTATGAGCACATGTAAGAAATAATCATCTCACATCTACTAATTAGGAAGTAATTAAGCACAAGCGACTTTGTTCCTTGTGTGTTGTTTTCATTTTATACTGCTCCCCCCCCCCCTTCCCATATATAATGGTCTGGTCGAACATGGGAACTTTGTCCCTATGTGGTCCATAATTAGGTCAGACTAAAAAGTGGCAGTAAAGAGAGAGAAACAACTAGAAAAACTTGGATGAAATTGAGCTAGTGTACTCAAACATTAATTGGACCCCACTGAATCATTTAAAGTGTGTTTTTTTTGGTCCATTTCTTTTTTTTTCCCCCCCATTGACTAGTTTGCTACCGGAAATTGCCTGAAGGATTCTTGGTCGTCCTTGGTTTCATTCTGAATATTTTGTGAAGGAGAAACTACTTGACTACAGTTTCTTAACACCTGCCTTCAAATGTGTCTGTTTCTCCCACCCTGTGCAGGCCGGACCACCTAAGCTGTCACGTCAAGCACGTCCATTCGTCAGAGAGGCCCTTTAAGTGCCAAGTAACGGTAAGAATGCACACACAGAGGTCCAATGCCAATGATCTAGTTCCACCTGAGATTGTAACTTTCTTGTTGACGTGAAGCATGTTCGACTACGGTACCTAGTTACATTCACCGTTCGCATTTGGCATTTATTATAACATTGTTCATCTCAGTAAAAGAGTCAGCAATAGTGCTACGTCTTGTTTTTTTTTTTAAACAATGCGTTTTGTGAACCAGACGCTGGCTGCCTTGTTAAAGTCTCTATCACCTGCACGTCGATTTGGCATAGCTTATAGTTGCACATCGCGCACAAGTGTGCTAATACGGCCTGTCGCCAACTTCCTTGGAAACAACCAATACAGCAGGCACTACAGTAGGTGTGGTGTGGTGTCCATTGACCACGCTTTTCTTCTCTTCGGGATTATCCAAAATCTTCCGATGTTACTTCTAGTTTAGCGGAGGCAATTTTTCATCAGATCTCCCACGAATGTGTTTCATTGTGTTTAAGCGTTGTTGGTGGACGTGTAGCCAGGCTACGTACCATAGAAATATAGTGGTCTTGAATTTCAGAGTATGACTGGTAGACCTAGGAGGAGCGTCGCGCTAATTTAGAATTACTCTCAAACAAACAGGACAGCATGCAAATACAACCATTGACGTTACAAAGAAAAAACTGGGTCACATAATCGCATTGGTTCATATCGCAATTTCGGTTTGAAAACGATTAATCGTTCAGCCCCGACTGGGTGTATATGAAAGGAAAGACTGTCTAAAGGAATCTGGAGTTCGACTTCTTTTATATACACACACCATCCACACGTAAATGTTTCCGCTTCAGACTTCCGCCCTACGTGACTACGTCACAGAGCTTGCTCTCTCAATACTGTAGGCCTATGTGACACCTGGCTGCTTGCATTGTCTATCTCATCCAAGTATCTTTAAAATGAAGTGTTCTCTTTGGTGTTCCAAATGGTTGGTGATTTAAAAGGTGTCTAAACAATTTATATAGCAGCAAACGATTACTATATTCAGGTTGTGGTGCAAGTGGTAGCTCTGTGATGGGCCTGGGTTCGAATCTGGCCTGAAGTAATTTCCCAAACCTTCCCTGATATCTCTCTCCCGCTCGCTTCCTCTCTCTCTATACTGTCCTGTCTATAAAAGAACAAAAAGCACCAGAAAAAGTTAAATGCGATTTAATCGCAGCAATTTTGACCGATTAACTAGTTACTTTTTCTTTCCCAGGCCTAATATATACACAGTATATATCTCTATATATAAACTATGAATGTAAGTCAGAGTATGTACACTACAGATGCAATAAAGTTGTGAGATGGCAGATGCTGCATAGCAATACTAATAAAATACTATACAGTAGTGCACAATGGTTCTAATTATTGTAGTGCTCAGGTTGTTGACGTTCCGTATGAGCTGTCTGCATGTTAACCGTGAGTTTACATGGTCTCCCCCCCCCCTTCCCCAGGCTTGTACTTCAGCGTTCGCCACCAAAGATCGCCTGCGGTCACACATGATCAGACACGAGGGCAAGGTCACCTGCAATATCTGCGGCAAGATGCTCAGTGCTGCTTACATCACCAGTCACCTCAAGACGCACGGCCAGGCCAACTTCAACAGCCAGTGTAATAACAAAGGTAGGCCTCCAGGGGCCCCCGTGTGCATTGGTCTTTATTTACGCCGAATGTCTTCACGCCTGGCTCTTGTGCCCTTTCTAGACCAGTCAGTGCTAGGGATGGGTATCGAGACCCGGTTATTTAAAGGTAAAGTTAGCTGTTGCATGCTAATTGTAAGCTAATACACGTTTTGTCATATTCGCCAAATATCTCCTCGTATTGCGCTAGCTTACCGTTCTCTGTGCGTGTTGAACAAATAAGCTGATGGCACATAAACAAAGTGGCTTTGCTTCACAATGCATTTCGACGTGTTAGGCGCCGCCGCGGCGGACCGTGGAACGATACTGTATTGTTTTGAGCTCGACGTTAGCAAGACCCGGTTCCATATTTCTCCAAACACGAAAATCAATAAGATCTGAGCTTATCGATACTGTTAACGAGACTAGTGGGTTTTAATAGGCCAAAAAAAGGAGATTCAAGCACGAACTGGAAAAATTATAAATGGTAAAAATATGAAAAACTGCTGCATGGTCTCTTAATTGTCTTATCCAAAGCCCCGCCCCTTTCACTTGTCCTACCTAGTTACTGCAACTACCTAGTTACTGTAACTAGGCAAAAATGGGTGGGTCCTGGGATAGGTAAATTCTTTCCGCAGATGTAGTTTTATTAGAGGAGGTGCCATAGGTTTGGAAAATTCTTTCAAATAGAAAAGTATCAATTGTGGTATCGATAAAGTGAATAGGATCGCAGAATGGCAGTTTTCTTGTTTCGTTTTGGGTTTATGTCATGCTCCCGTTTTATTCAGTGCTAAAATATTTAGCTTTTGGCAAACATTTCAGATATGTTGAAGTCTTCGTTTTCAAGGTATAAGCTGTTTGCTAACTGCAAAAGTAAAAAGTCAACTACCGGTGCAGATTACACGTGTCACAGCTCGTGAGGTTTAAACAAAGCGGGTGCGAGCGGGTGGCCTCCATTTCGTACCTTGTTTCTGACCGCCCCTATCCTTTTGAACATGTGCAACTCTCCAAAAGGATCCAGCAAAGCTATTAGCTATAATAGTTCATTTTTTATAGGTATTTTAATAATAAATAAATAATTGTGAATATGAATCATGGTGTTAAGAAAACATGTCAAATAAATACTGTGAGATTGTGTGTGTGTCTGCTAATATTACATAACATTATTGACACCTTGCTGGACAGACAAAGTGAAGATGATTAGGATTATTGATAATATTGCTAAATTAACATCAGTCCCTTGAGTGATCCTGGTGACATTATATATGCGCTGGAGCAATAAAATGATCTCTAAATATCGAAACTCCAATAGTTCCCAGTGGGAATATGTCAATATTTACAAAACAGATACTTTTGCCACATTAATTAATCACAGACGTAAAAGTCTGTAAAAGAAGAAAATCAAAAACGGCATTAATTTTTCTCATAGGAAAAAAAAACGCTTAGACCCAGAAGTCCTTATATGGGCATAATGACATACGACTGGCAAGGACTATTACTTTTATGTTTCAGTGCAGATAATTAGTTATTTCCTTAAAACGTAAATGTGAGACCATTCACATATACAACTTGACTAAAGAGTTCTACAGAGAACCCCCGTTAATTTGGACAGATTTTCACATCGAAAACCATTTGTGTAAAACCACCCAAGACCCCAGACTCTAAAGATGCTGACAGCAAAGTTAAATGTTGTGGTGGGGAGTCTGGCTGACATGCTCCTGCAGGGCTGCAGTACTAAAACTGTGTGATTTGTGAATCCCTACTTCTACTGAGCTGGTTTTCCCTCATGGTTTTGCACAGAATGCAGAAGCCACGCCCATTATTGTGGCCCATGATTGGCGGCTCAGTCACAACAGTTCAAAAGGGACATACATGCTTACATCTAAATTGTCATTTAAAAGCAGTTAAAAAGACAGAATTGTTTTTACATGACACATTTAAATAAACAGTATATTCTTGTAAATATGATTTCCTATGATTTTAAAATACAGAAAAAGAAAAGTAGAATTCATAGAGTAAAGATATAGAAATATCTTTATTATTTTTCATTTTTTAAAACGGTGCAGTCTCTAAAATGGTATCAATATCAATAAATATTACGGATCCCTATGCCTACTCAGTGCTCTGTCTGGGCTTCACATGGGGTTATGTGAGGACAGAAGATGTCTTCTCTCCCTGAAGCTGTGACTAGACATTTCCCACTTTGGTCCGGGTAGGTTGTCAGTGGGTGAATAGTTGGCAGGCCTCTTGAGAACCCATCACACTGACCAACGTAGTCACAGGAAATTACTTTCTGTGGCATTAGTCATAACAATGTTGGCTACCTCAGCTATGACTAATAGCTGATTGGTCTCAAATTAGCACGTTGGATTCATTCACTTTTTTTTTTTTTTTTATGGCAGCTGTCTGCATTTTAATCCCCAGACACACATGCACTGAATTACAGCTGTTGGATATCAGGTTTGAGGATAGTGATGTTGTAATATTAATGAACCAGTCTGACTGTCTATAGCCACAGTTGTATTGTGATAGACGTCATTCAGTACTACAGAGAGTTTGTGAGCAGAGCATTCATAACCTTTCATTAAGTTTACAACCAATTCAACCCAAGTCCAGTACAACTCAACATTAACTGCTTCAAATAATAGAATGAAAAGAATAAAGCTTACTCAATTTAGGCCATTGGCTATGTATTGAATGAGTATCGTTTTTCATTGATAGCTATCATCTCAGTGTGTTTTGATTCCCATGTTCTATGGACTACAGTTAAAGGAACACTATATGACACATTTCACTCTTATTCCAACCTGCTATCTGATGCCGATGGCCTACGTCGACAACCCTTTGCCACTGCCTGCTGTTTTCTACTCGCTTTTTGTTAGCAATTCGTCCCAAACCGTAAGCGTGCCGCATGTTGACGTGAGTGTGTGTGTGGCATGAGTGCATTGCAGCCCCGTTTCCCCAGCGTCTAAAGCGTTGCTAAGGCACCGTTCTGTACAAAAGGTCAAACACAACCCCACGAGGGACGGGACGCGTTACACAGGAAGCGCTATGCGTGAAATGAGGCGCCCCGCGTCGAGTGGCACCCGGTCGATTCAGTGGCGGGATGGGCAATCAAAACAACGACCCCTGCTGGCAAAATAAATGTTTTTAGTTTTTTTTTTTGTATAAACTATCATCGTCCATTCCCCGTTAAAGAACACGGCGTTTCACACCGGCGGCCGCTGCCCTCACCCCAACTGTTGTTGTAACCTCGTATGTGTCTGTATTCCTAAATAGGCTTAACTGACTGGCAGTGGAACCACTCAGTGCCACGAAAAGGTAATCCTGTAGATAGTAGCTACCCCCCCCCTACCCACCCCCCACCTCTCCCCCCCTCCCCAACACCACCACCACCTCAAATCTGACTAGGTACTACATAAGAGGCTGAGATTTGAAACCATGTTCCTGTGTTACATTCAAATACAGAGACCTCTTCTCTGAATGAGCACTGATGCTTTTAGCGTAATACTGACTGCTTTATTCACGTGTGCGTGCGTGCGTGCGTGTAGCTTATGCTATGACGTAGTGATACGGGTTAAATTTCATTGAAGCAGGATCAATGAATTAATCAGCTTGGTGTTAAACGAAGACCATGACTCCAGCCGTAACACGCAGGCCTACACAAACCTAGGAATGCACACGGCCTGCCACATGAATGCCTTAATGATCGAAGCGCTTGTCAGCTGGTTAGTCTGTTGATCCTGCTTTTTGAATTTGCCCCTCAGGTGAGTTGACGGTAGGAGAGATTTTAAATAACTCGTTCCAAGTCCTAATTGACATCTCTCGCACCCAAGGTAGGTTTTGACTTGTGTCCGTGCACCTGCACAGTTTGAAATGACCCTTCTGTTTGCTAATGTTGACGTTGTTGAACACTCGTTCACGCACCATGCAGTAATGGAGCCGTGCGTTTGACGCTAGCCACAGCCGTACCGCAGCGTAACGCCCCCCTAACGTTGCCGGGTGGTTGGCGGGGGGGGGGGGGGGGGGGGGGGGGGGGGGGGGGGGGGGGGGGGGGGGG
>JAODUE010051756.1:0-17862 GCA_027564755.1 Amblyopsis hoosieri | reverse complement strand
CACTTTGTGTTACATGAATTTGTATGAAAAGTGCTATATAAATAAAGATTGATTGATTGATTGATTGATTGATTGAAAATAGTATCTATAACAAGCATTGACAAGTTGGACTGGTTCTGTTGCTGAGGTCTTCTATCAAAAATGTCCCCTCTGTGAACGTTCATTACACGGCTATTATGCTCACACAGGTTAACAGATGTTATCACTCTGCTGGCCGATATTGTTTTTAGATTAGCATACTTGATGATAGGTCAATGACACATTTAAATAAATGAGGTTTGCAGTGGTATGTTACTGCAGTAAACACTGTGTAGCTTGAAGCATTCCGAGGTGCTTACATAATACTAACAAGGTGCCCTGTTAGCTACTACTACCCAGTCTATGGATCCATCTTGCCAATTTCTGTGCTGTTTTCCCATAGAAGAGCAATATCTTTATTTTATTTCACAATTTCCCTTCTTGTTCCTACAAATTAATTTCATGTTGTTTCTAGTGAACCTCTGTGCCACATACTGTAAACTAATACATTTCAATACATGGCCCACGTAAGCTTTGTTTGATGCTTAGTCAGTCAAATTAAATGTTCATACAATTTGAACATGAGTTGAAGCTGTGTTTGCACTTTTTATTATTATACTTTTTTTTTCATTAAACTGTAGTTGTTGCATGTGTAGGGGGAAAGAACACCTAATCGTGCATTTTACTTGTTATTGCTTGCTTTAGCAATGTTGAGCCTAAAGGTGCTACTCAATGTTTTTTCAGATTCCATTTTTGTTTACACATGTTTATAGAACTAGGAAGAAAAAACTGCTCTGCTGCTGAATTATTGATCCATTTTCCCAGCCAATAAGCATTTTCCCCTGAAAAAGCAGCAATACTGTGTACAGTAGGTTAGTAGCATACTGCAGCCTGATACTAACCTGGCATGAAACAATGTGATAGTAAGGTTATATAGAAATGTTAATTTTCAAACCGTGCGTGTGTGTGTGTGTGTTTCTCTTTAAATACCCCGGTATACTGTAAATACGAACATCTCCCAAGTACAGTAATAGTGCTTAAAAAAGTGCTTAGTGGACCTAAAAAACCTTTTCCAAATAGTTCAGCTGTGCTTTTTGATTGCTATACCTTCAAATTGATATGGTGTCAGATATTTTCATACATGTGTGCATTTGTTAGTCACCCACTCAGAACCAATAACCAGAGACGTTAGGTTCTAAAATAATGTATGTTATTCACATCGGGTACTCAAAAGTGGCATTGCCTTTTAAAAGACTTCTATAGTGAGTGAAGGCCAGACTGGACTTCAAGCAGAAGGCCTTAAGTTTACAGTAAAGCATTCAGCCTGCAAAAATATCCTAGAGCAATACACTACTGAATCCACCAATCAGCTCCAAGGGCACAGGCGCTGACCTTCTTAATCAGCTGAATTATTGCATGGAGAGAGCAAAACGTTTTACATGCAGTATTATTATTATGTGAAACGTTTGCGTATACTGTATGCATATGTACTGTATAAAACATATAAATATACAAAATAAAGTCTTCTGAAAGGCATAATATGTTTTTTAAAGGTTTTAGTCTTAATATCAAATTCCACTTGATTATTGCCAGATAGACAGTGATTAGACCTTAGTCTAATTTATTTTACAATATGAGTCAGCAGGCTATTTCCCCCTTCACACACAATGAATGTATTGCTAGGGATACCATACATATACGTATAATGCTGTGACTTTTTATTCTAAATGAATAGGAAAGATTCTCTAGCGGGAAAGCAGTGATAGACACTACAATCATTTATCAGTTCAAAATGAAGAAAAAAGATGGAAAAATACAAACTTCAATTGCTAAAGTAGACAAATTGAAACCGAGGCCCTCATGCATTTAAAAGTGTGGAAAATATAAATGGACGTACAAAGCACAGCCTAGAAAAAAAGACAACTATAGCTAATTTCCAATGAGAGCCTTACAGAATCTGCATAATATCAATATCACGCTCCTGACAAGCGATAAGGATAATGAGCTTTTCTTCTCTCTCTGCAGGATTCAAGGAAATCACATTCTGTGTTACAGATGTAAGTCTCATTATCTGACCTGAGTTTTCTCCCTTCAGTTCCCACAGTCTTTGCTCACCGAGCACATCAGGCTGATTAAAGAACTTTTCTAGGAGACTAAGCCTGCCTGATGTCTGGGCCCTGCCTGTGTTATCACACCAACAGCACAGCCCTATGCTCTGGCAGTCAAACAGATAATGTTTCCTGTGCATCCTAAAGCTGGCTTTCACTCACCTTGTCACCTTACTGGTTTCCTGTCCATCTCCCTCTCTCTCTCTCTCTCTCTCTCTCTCTCTCTCTCTCTCTCTCTCTCTCTCTCTCTCTCTCTCTCTCTCTCTCTCCACACACACCTATCACTCCTTAGCAAAGCTATATTCAGCCCCAAATGCCCATTTTAACTCATTTGATAATTTCCCTCTAACTATTAGTTTTTACATTTGGGATGTTCTACAAATGAAGTACCCTACAATCTACAGGTCACACTTCTGAAAGCACTAAAAGTTGTGTGATTTTAAATTTACAATTTGCATTTATATAATTTAGCAGATTATATATATATATATATATATATATATATATATTCTGTATTTTTGTATATGGTGTGCATTGCTTGTTGTTGATTTACTGTACTTGGCACAGGATATTGCCTTGCTGATGTTTTATATTCATGTTGGCATGCAAAATGACTTTCCTACCAGCTATTGTTTAGCATGTGAAATTGACAGTGACAACAAAAACACATTTTAGATTACTTTGCTGTCCTTCAAAGGTGACCTTTTTTATTACAAGGGCCTTTTTATATAATAAATTCCCATGTAATACAGTACACCTGGTTAAGAGAATATGTACTGCCTTTGTATACCACACACATCAGGTAGAAGGAAAAACGTGTTCTGATAAATGTCAACACATCATGACAACCCCAAGGCTATACTGTATTTGTGCTAACAGCCTACTTTATTTAGATTTTATTTTAAGTGACAATACACATATGAGCAGAATTTGAATGCAAATGCTCCCTCTACCTTTATGTATGCTTATGATATATTCATAATTAAATATTAAATTATATAATGCTCATCCCTTACATATTGTTTTCATAAATACAATTGTGTAACAAACCTGCATGGAATGATAATAGTGAAAGGATCTTTAAATGGTGTTTACTGCAACGAGAACTCTGTACTGTCCCACTGAATAGCATGGACTGCATTTAGCTGGAGGAAGTTTGAAACAATGCATTATGCAATGCAAATTACTTAATCAATGTTTGCTGCAGTGGTGGCAATATGCCTGCATTGATGATAAAGACCTGCATATGTTTCACCTTAATATAGCATCTGTTTGCCTTATCTGAAGCAAAGATGACTGTTAACCTTAAATCAGTAAATCAAATAAAATACCGACTGTTTTTATCTTGGCTCTGCCTGACTATGTTCTCAGCTCAATTTATTCACTGAGATTATAGTCTAGATATTCTGTTCGCACAAGCATTCGCAGAGCCGCCCTGCTGGCGGTCCAATCAGGGTGGGGTAGATGACGTTGAAGTCAAGTGTGTTTCGAAATGGTCGTAGAGCTAGATGAGGCGATCAAAACTGTTGTAGCAACGCCAATTGGTTAAACGTCCAATAGTTTCTAAATTAGCTAGAGGTCTATGCCCAGTAGGAGGCAATGACAAAATGAGAAAGAGTATGCTCACATATATTCACAAAGTAAATATAGTCTGGTTAGATTGGGTCGATAGCATCAAATAGTTAGTGCAAGCACTCCCGGAAGCTTCAACAGCTTCTGCTTTTCAGAATAGAATAGAATAGAATGGGTTTTAACAAAAATAAATAATCATATTTTTACAGAGCCTGCATTTTTGGAAAAAATATGTTAACGTCTATGCGAATGGTCAGGTCTCTTTCAGCCAATTTGAAATTGCCCAAAAAGGGGCTGGATGCTACTGTATATGTACTCCATGGATGCTGATTGATATTGATATTTAGAGGCAGGACAGTCAGCTACTGTAGCATACATATATAAAGTTGGAAATTCCCTCCTCTCTCTTTCTACCTTTGGCGGTGCGTCGCCCAATCGCCCTAAGGAACAAACCGTATATGGTCATTTGAGCCCCACTGATGCAGGTACAGTATATACAACATATAAAATCCTATTCACAGTATGGTGTGGAACATTCCAGAGGGATCATCATATTCCAAAAGCTGATGGAAATACAAACTGTAATCACTGTCATCATTCTGAAGTCTTATCAGTTGCAGCAGATCCTCTTATTTATTTATTTATTTATTTATTATATTCTCAAATGTGTCTGTCTCAGTTAAAAAAGGAGAATGAAAACAACACTTATTTTCTAACAACTTTACAGTATATGACAGGTTTTTAGCAACAAAAAAAAAAGTGAATTTATTAATCTGCCGTGTGTTGACAGAGCTATATTTATCTGTTGGATGACTTCAACTTGCCTGACCTCTCGGAATCAAGATGGCACCTTATCGGAAGAAGCAGGCTGTGCAAAAGCTATGTTAAGATACCGCAAGCTGGCTGAGCTCTCGTTCTGCATGTTGTTCGATAGGCACATTAACCACATCATTGTTGCAGACCGTGTGACACCTCTGCTACTCTGAGGTAACAGACATTGTCATGCTCACTGACTATCTAATAGAGTACAAAATGTTTCGCTCACATTACCTTGATTCAGTGCCCTGGCTTCAGCTTTCCTGTGATAATATATCCATCCATCCATCCATCCATCTTCTCCTGCTTATATAATATATATATTTTTTTTTTTTAATGTAATCTATCAGAATACCGGTTTCAACAGCTTCTGCTTTTCAGAATAGAATAGAATAGAATGGGTTTTAACAAAAATAAATAATCATATTTTTACTTATTTAGTCTTGTAGTAACTACAAATGCTACTATAAATGAGAAATTTATGGTTTTTGTGTTCACCCTGGATTATGAATGTTGCCCATAGCCAAAACCATTCAGACAGGCGGAGGAAATGTGTCCCCTGTGTACATCCAGAATGGCCCTAGTGATGAGTCCTGTGTCACCACCCACCCATTTGCTGATAGCCCACTGGACAATCACCAACACTCTCATTTCTCCTCTGTAGGCCTTTGAAGTCCCTGACTGAAATTAAAGATCTACAGATATAATTCCTCCCTTGCCACACTTGGGTTTGCACTTCATCTTGCCTAGCAGTTTAACTTCACAGACTTCAGTGACATGTCTATTTATTTATTTATTTATTTATTTATTTATGTATTTATTTGCGTATTTATTTATTTATTTGTTGGAGAGGTGCATGTATGAGCATAATCTAATAAAAAGATTAGGCTATCGGTTTGTGAAGTAGGCTTTGAATTTGCAGTGTTTCTTCTAATTACGGCATTAGAGATTCATAATATGACTAAGATATGATACTGTATGTAATGGGTGCTTACGTGCAACTAAAGATTACTGTAGCAAGTTTAAAATACATCTAGGCTTAGTCCTCCATGTGCTGAAGCTGATCTTGCAGCCAAATTGGAAAAATACTGAATCTGAAATGACTCACAGTGAGGGGAGAAAGATTTACACAGCATAGCAAAATATATCTTCTGAAGATTTACACAAGTGCTATTGAATGTTTTCACAAACATCATTGCCTGTATAATTGCTGATATAATGCACAGAAGAGTAGTTATAAGGACCCGTACAAACTTTATGATCTTTATTGCTGCCATAAGAATGGATCAAAATGTATTTTGGTGGAAGGAAGCTATATTAAGTATATGTTTTGTTATTAATTAAGATTTTGAAAATATGTAAAAGGCAACTGTCATGACACAACATGATATAAATCAATATCACATTTGTTTAAGGAATTATGGAATAATATTGTGATAATCATTGAAGCAACCAGATTAATCAATTTTATATTTCAACAGGTCTTAAGGGGGTGGAGGGGAGGGGGGCGTTACAGAGTGCTATTTGGTGTATTTTCTTATCACAGTTTCACAGATCAGTTTTTGGGGCTGGTGACAAGAATCTTTTTGTTACAGTATAAGTATAATTTTCTAATGCCAAACCATTTGAGTGTTTCCAACATTAATGTGAAACCAGTAGTGGTATTTTTGTCACTCCTGCCTGATAGATTTATTCTAATATAGCTGCTGGTAAATAAAATAAACAAGGAAATATAAACACAAGTTAATGGGCTCCAACATAAACTGTATACCACAAGTACTTTTAATGATGTATCCCTTTTACTGTAAATAACGGAATTAATAAATCACCCGCCTCAGGCAAAACTCTGGCTTGCATGATGCACTCCATGTTTCAAGGCATAAAATGTGTTCTTTTTACATAAACCTTGAATTTACATAGTCCAGGGAAAACAGCATCTACTTTAAAAAGGCTGGCTTCCTTATGTGTCGCTTCTTGTTTGTTTCTTGGTTGTCTGTGTGCGCCTGTACGTATGTACGTGAGTGCATGTGTGTGTGAGAGTGTGTCTGTGTGTTGAGGTAGGAAGAGATGAGTATCTGCAGTAGAATTACCTGTTATAAACATGTATCACACAAATAAATGAAATATGTTTCATCTGCTGCTTTTAAAACCAATAAATAAATACTTGAATACTTACACAGAGCAGAAGCACTGAATGGAATAGTGAAATGCTTAGTGTACCCTTGACACTGCAGACACAAAAGACCTTCAACAAAATATAAGTCCAAATAAAAAAGAAAATTTTATACAAAAAACCTATTAAATAACTTTAAAAAATATATAATAAAATAATAGATGCATAGTATGTGAACAAATTAAAACATAAAGGGGTCTTCTTCAATTTGAACCTGGACCTCATCTTCCCAAAAGAACGGTGGTAATATTTTCAGACCAAAATATAATCAATTATCAAACAATCCAGTTCAGAATTCTGGCAAGCACTACTGTCAAGACTAAACAATTGGTGCCATTCAAAAGCTCAATCAATATGTCCTGTTTAACTGTACATCTGAATAATAATTATCCCAGCACATGGTTAAAGAGTATTTGTTGGAATCACTGACACTCATACAACAATTATGTTGCCACATTTTAGTGCATGCTATTTCAAAATAATCCTCCGTTTGGTAATTATTTATGATGTTAAATAGTTGTTTTAATTAAGAATGGTGGAAGATGCTAATTAGATATTTTAACAGATAAACTGTAATTTCTGCCAAAGTGGGAAGTGGTGATCAGATTAATTAATACTTTGAATGCTGCATGGCACACATGTTGGATTCAATTCATTCCTCATTTAATTAATTCATAAGGGTATTCTTAAGACTACAAATATTGAAGGCTTTGGCATGAAGAGGTTGTGCCTAAGGTTATGATAACGATAATGAATGCTGCATTATTAGCAAATTAATGTTGCCTCCATATTTACATATGTAATTGGATTTAAAGTAAATCCAATTCCCTGGCCGAATAAATTTAAAATTAGCAGATTAAGTACAATTGTTGTGTGTTTGTGTGAATGTATGTACAGTATTTTGCTCAATGATGCTTCAAGGAATATACAGTGAGTCAACATCCATAATGTACTGTGCTGTACAGCCTAACAGTATACACAACATTCTTTGGTTTCAAGTTGCATAGGAGCGCAGAAACATTATTTTTCAGAAACGAGGAAGCGCTGTGATTTTGTTTTAAAACATCTCCAAGAAAGGTTTTATCAATAGACATTGTGATGTAACTGTTGAAGACACTGACTTAGAGTTGCTGTATAGGTACAATGTTATATATAATACTTTTGTATGTTTTGTTAGAAATACTTTATACATTCGTCAGCTACAGTATCAGTGAGTGAAATGCGCTATGAGAATATGGTCTGGTTGAATGAAAACGCCTGCCTTTGTATGTCAATTTAGACTTTTGACTGTACCTGACACAATTCTGACCAATTAGAATGTCTTCCCTGATTGGCAAATATATCTTGCCTGTCAATTGTAGAGAATGCAAAAACAATACCCCTCCTCATAAAGGTGGACTCTCTACACTGTCAATCACATGAATGTGCACACAGCTACTGCAAGGGACCTGTGTGAAGTTGGGGTCCTATTTTATAGGGCCCTCTTATACCTAGCACCAATTGGCCCCAAGTGTCATTTGCTCGTTTCAGAACAAATCAGCTTTCATTTAGGACACACCCTAAATGCACTTAGATCATTATAGACCCCGGGCTCATAAATGGCTCCAGAGGGAGGGTGCACAGGAGGTTTAAGTTGCTGCTTTTCTAAACATTACTCACTTTAGTTCTATTTTATAGCTCTCATTATAACTCTCAATTCTTACCTACAGCAGCTTAAATGTAAGATTGATTTCCTCTAAATTTGTAACTAGCTCTTCTCTGAACCATTCCCTCTGGATATTCAATGACAGGTGTTTGAGTGTGAGAAACACGCACAACCCACAAAACATCATGGTTAGCTTGATATGAGTGAAATCGTACACCGTGCATTTTTCTGCTATTGATTGAATGAAAATATTGTGTACACAAGCCTTAAAGAGGTTTACATCACATCAATCTGCCATGGACTATTTTGCATTTAGCAGGATTAGGCATTGCCAACATGTCTATTGCACAATAACGAACATGAATAACACCATTCATTCATTAATTAACAAATGTTAATACAAGTTGGTATGCCTTCACTCGAAATCAGTGTTATCACTGCTCATGGGCATCATATACAGTAAGTGTATGTCCAGACTTTAGTACTTTTTTAAGCCGGTTTGACGATTAAAACAATAGTGGTGAACTTTTTTTGAGGTTGATAAAGGATGTCAATTATCTTACATATGGCAAAATATAATTTTATAGAAAATTGTTATTTTCATTCAATTCCCATACTTTTTATAAGCCATATGCAATTCAGTGCTATTTGTGCATTTGCAATATTTATTTCCTTACCAATAAGCAACATAATGTTCTTTCTTTCACAGAACACTCTGTTGACATGGCTCTATTTTTCTATAATCATTATTTCTGTCTCAGTGCTTAGAATTCTAAATAGTGGGTATTTTTGCCTTGAGCATTTGAGAATTCCAGTCGATATTTGAGCACTCTGTATGCTAGTCTTAACACAGCAGTAGGCAGATATGTTGGTTTTAACAGAAAGCCTTTTAATTTGCTGTATTATCCACTCAAGGTGTGTGTAGGGTAGGACATGTAGCCTACCCTATTGAAAGTAATGGATTCTAAAATGCTGTCTTTGGTAAGATGCGGAACAAACAAGCCTTGTACGGTTTGAGACCTCATTTTTAACTTGTAAAATGCTTTTACAAGATGTGTCAGCATCTTGTTTGATTCCCCTTTTTATCTGGTAAGTTTAATGTTTCAACCATTCAAACAGCACAATGGCCATTTGTGAATAGTTATTAGTTGACAGACAATGATGGAATACAGCATTATGGTGGCCAAATGAACACCTGATGTTCTGTATGCTTTATTACTGTGCAGTGTGCAGAAAGGGGAAAAACACAGTAATTCCTAATACTGTAGCCTATGTGGTATCAGCAGAGCTGCTGTCCACAAGAGGGAAGTCTCAACACAGTCATTCTGTGTTTTGTTATAGCTCTACCACAAGCCTTCTCTTTTGTTGAGGAATTATGCTGAAGTGAAAACGAATAGGGGGGCTGGGGGAGGGGATGTTAAAATTTCTGGAGTTGTCACAGCTAACTATCAAGGAATGTTGCCTATGGAAGTTGAGTCACCACCCACAGACCGCTGCAAACTATAGCATAATGCTATAAACTATAGCCTACTGCTCAATCCAATCAGACCTAGCGTAGAGGCTATATATAGTCCTCTTCTTCATATCTGTTGTTCTGCAATGTAATGCCTACGGGTAGGCTACAGCCAGCCTGCACACTCTCCACCACTTGTTTTAGCAATGTGTTTAGTTGCAGGACAGCCCAGGCTCCTCCCTGCTTAACGTCATCTGATCCCGATCTCTCCAAAGCGTCAGCTATTGTCAGCTCCAGTGTTTTAGTTCAGGTTGTGCCGTTTGTGGGACGGTTGGCTACGCATCGGCAGAACACTGCGTTGAATTTTCCACAAAGAACCATTCCACTTTTTCAACAGAGTTAACTCCAGCTGGCGTGTAATCTTGACAATTTGCCGTGGCAGAGCAGACCTCGGGGAACTACAGGGTTAAAGACGTGCCATCAGAAATCGGTTGGAGTAGCCTACAATATACAATTACGGACATTTACCCAACAGGATAAATAAAATAGAAAAAAATAAAACAAAGGTTCTTTTCTGGCTTGGAACTTCACAGCACAGCATCATCCGAGGACCTCCCGCCTACTGATCCCAAATACTGGAGGGAGGGGGTAGATAGTTGTGAGCTGCAGTAGTATACAGCCAGAAGGAAGGATAGGTCGCTGGCTGTTCCTGATTAAACGGGAAGAGGTTTCGATAACCCGTTTCTCTTACATTGCCTGCTGGTTCTAAAGAGACTATCCGCCTATCGCACATTACACGCGCGCTGAAATTGCAGGAGGCTGGATTCCATTCGGGAAATCGACCACATTTCTTGTCCAAACTCTCCACAAGGATTCGCCGCAGACACCCAAAATTGATGCTTTCCTACGGAGGCGGGCATCGATTCAGTAGTTGTAAAGTTGTCTACGTGCGTAAGGACAGTGTGTCTGCACAGGCCAACTGGATTCTGCAGAAGTTGCATGCGTGCTCTTTGTCGTCAGGCGTGAACGTATCAATCAACCCAATCAGGCTATCAAACAAGATCCGGACAGTTGAGGAGCCATGGCGATGTGTCTAGGTGTTTGGATAACCCTGCTGGCTCTACAAATCCAAGGTATGGTATTTAAAGTAAAAATAATAATGACATGTCACAGATCATTGCATTGGTCATCTTACTGTATGTCGGTGTACGATATGATTAATGTGTAGCCTATTGGATGTGGTAGGCTACATCATGTGTAGGCTATAGACTATGTATTTTAGTGAAGTGACAACTGTTTTCTTTCACTACATAGAGTCATAAAATCGATACGAAATTTAACTATTCATTATTACAGGCAGGTGGCAGTGTGTGCGAACCCTGTAGGCCATTCAAATGAGTAATCCAGAAGTTTGGCACTTATTCATTGTCATATATAAGGGACTAAAAATAGATATAACATGTTGTTATTACCTGACAGTTAAAACATATTGCTTAGAGACGGATAGATATATTATTGAACTAAAATAATAATAACAATAACAATAATAATAATAATAATACAAATAATGATTATAAAACATATAATAATAGTAATATTCTTAATATTCAGTGAGCTACTGTTTTAGTAATGATACTAATATGTAAATATTGACCTTTAATTTGAAGCACCTTTACATTGGTGGGGAAATGCAGACTAGAGGTATAGCCTACAACACATGCACAATAATTAAAACTGGCCAATAACAGGCTTAATTGCATGAACTTGAGTGTTTTCATGAGAATATGTGTTTTCTCATATCAGTAAAGCACCATCATTGTTAGCTACATTTACAGTATTTCAAGTGCAAAACAGAAAAACAAGATACATTTCTTTGTTATTTCTGTGTTAATATACAGTTTCATGGTATACATGTGTGTACCACATTGTGTGTGTGTGTGTGTGTGTGTGTGCGTGTGTATGTGTGTGTGTGGAGGGGGAGGGGGGTACATTCTACCACAAGCTTTTGTAAACTAATCCTGTCTGCGCAAGTGCATTTTAAAACTCAACATTTTCAGCAAACAACTTACTTGAAACTTGACAGGCTTGTTTATTGTGGATATGTAATGTGTGTTTAGTATAGCTAAACATATGGATCAGGGCTATATTTTGGTAACTTTATTGTACAAATTGAAGGTGATACAAGATGATGCAGTTTGATATAATATATTGGTAACTGGTCCTGTATTTTTGACGTTTTGACATAGATTGTTGTATGTCAGCTCCAGTCTCTCAAGTGCAATAAGACATTGACCTTGTTCATTGTGAGTTTGCTTATGGCACAGTGTGTACCATAAGACTAATTGAAGACTTTGATCAAAAGCCCTGGCTGATTTACATTGAGATGATCCTTTTGCTTGTGTAGAAGATCAGGATTAACTGGTTCCCTTGGGATGCATGTTGGAAATCGTTTGAAGCTGTTCAATCAAGTGTGAGGAAAATGCCTCAGAATTAAACTTGAAGTGCACTTAAAATGTCTTGTATGAGCACATTTCCACATCTAACTTAATGTTCAATCACTTTTACCAATTGTGTAAAGACATACTGCATTTCAATGTCGAACCAAATATATAAAATATTTAAATTCTATTTCAGTGTCAAAAGACATTGAAATAGATACAATTTATATACAGCGTATAAACCGTTTTGTCAATTGTTTGGATCTTTTTCTTTTTACTTGCAAACACAAGAATGCGGTCTTTAGTCCAAGGGTCATAGGGTATAGCCATAAATGTGCAGTCCCTTTGATGACTTGATTGATATACAGCATGCTCAAGATGCTGGCATCATTACCCAGGCACAAACAAGAGGCAATGGATTCAACAAATGTAAGTTGTGGCAACTGCTATTAGACCCACCCTTCAAGGTTGACATTTGTTAAATATATTAAATTGTGACTGAACAAAATTGGTGGAAAAACAGGATAAATAGTCTCAGACCCTCAAGAGTTAATGTCATCTTTATGCCAACAGACAAATACAGAGAATGGAAATGGCGGCCTTATTTATTATGTATAGTTATTAATTGAAAGGGTTTAATTTTCTTTACTTTTTTTTTCTTTTTACTTTGTTAAAAACAAAAAACAAATATAAAAACGTTAACTTTGAGAATAATGCACCTGTGAATAATGCTTGAAAAGCACTGTCATCTGTTCTGATAGAAGCGTTGGTCTTGGCCGTTTTCCAGTTTGACATTTAATCGAGTGTGAATTTAGTTAGCGTTCAGGTGGTCATTTAAGGCTCGGCTTCGTTCTCATGCTGTACGTGCCCATGAAGATATCATTCTCTGTTCACCATAAGGAGATTTTCCAGACTCTAAATCCTCATCTTAGTTGGATTAAACATTGGGGAAATGAACACTGAATGATAGATGAGCATCAACATTGGATGTACCATTTTACAGGGTGGGAATTTGTCTTGCACTACAATGTAATCCCGGTAATAACTTGGCGGAATAAAACCTGAACAAATGGCTCTGCCCCAGACCCCCTGTTCCCAGCTCCATCTTTTTGTGTTGTAGTTGCAGACAGATGGTTGTGGATGACATCACAGCTGTTACTAATTAAGAATAACTCAGAATTTATTGATCATTCTTTGTTGTTTGATGTAATTTGATTGTTTCAGTTGAGACATCAATAACATTTCCTGTTTTATTCTGATAAACATTTTAACAAACCCCAAGGGTCAATGTCAAGGGTTAACTACGCACAGCATTGTCTGTGTCATTGCACAAATATAATTTATTTAATTTGTATTTCCACTGGTGCCAAATGGTCACATGAGATAGATGGGGTCAGAAGATTATAATTAGTAACAGGTGTATCCCAGGCCATGAGCCTATTGGAATGGAGGTTTATGTTGAGCACTGCATGGGGGCAAGTGAGCAAGTGTTTCCCCACCTGTAGACATGGTCGCACATTGACACTGTTTGCCCACTTGGTACTTGACAATTAGCCTTTGACTTTACTAATTCCACCCACACTTTCTTTCAAAGGGAACTGTAACTGCTAGTCTAGGACATATTAAATGTCATTTAGTGATCCAGATTGAGTATGTAATCAAAGCCAGGGAATTATTATAAGATTTCTTCAAGACTTGATGGTTGGGGAGTGAATGCAAATTGTGTGTGATCTTTATTCCCTGCGGAGTCTGGTTCCAGTTGGTGATGGATGGGAGAGAACTCCTCGTCCTGGGGGACTAGCTAGAGGGCAACTGACGGGTCTTGCTATAGGGACTAATGGTTACAATTGGGAACTCAAACATCTATTTAAGAGTTTAGCTCACTGTCTCTCCACTATCAGTTGTTTAGAAAAATGTGTCTGAGTGGAATGCTTTTTTCTTAGTCGTAATTGTGTTCAAAGGAGATATTTTCTTGCTGTGTTGAGTTGTTATTATGGTATTGTTTATAGGGTTTGTGGGAATCACAACTTTTTCTTATAACACATTTACATCTGTTGTGGTCTTTGTGTAAAGACTATCACCCAACATATTAATAAATCATGGCATTAAGCACTGAACCTAAATAATGGAAAGGTTATGACAAAATTGAGTGTTCTTTGTTTGTGAATGGCTGAAAAAAAACATTATTAATAAACGGAAGTGGAATTGAAAACCGGTTAAAAGAGTATATAGTTGATGCTGTCATGTACAGTGTATATACATTCTCCACCAAATTATTAATCTTCCCCCATCTTTGATGTCGGCAACATGGCATCACATTTTGTTCATGCAAATATATGGTTAGCATTATTATGTATAGAGGTTTCAGCCAGTAACTGCAATGTTAATATTTATCCATGAACTAGCTTAAGTCGATATAGCTTACTTTGGGAGAACCATTCATAAGAATTCTGTCTATTCTTTTGCTGTCATTTCTGCCTCTTAGTTTCCTTTACAACAGTCAGTCATAATGTCAGATCAGAATGTTGTATAGTGCACGTATCAGCAAGCCACAGCTGCAATTTTATGCTTTCAACCCCTTGAAATTATTTTCTGTTTCAACACAATTTGTCAAATTGTTGCAAACAGAATGGGAATCAATAAATGGTATTCTTTCTTTCTTTCTTTCTTTCTTTCTTTCTTTCTTTCTTTTGGTCTAGGCAGCTACTTTGTAATGCTTCTTGTCAAGAGAATAGTTAAATTATCTTAACAAGACCCATCCACAGCGTCTTCATATTTTATAAGAACACAGTTAAAACATTTTTTTAAACTTTTTAAAACTGCTTTTAAACAATACTTCTGCTTTGAATCAGCTCCCATATTAAACGAGTGTGGCCGACGCTGCTCGCTGAGCCGAGGCAGGAGTTTTGAAGCACTTTTCCTAGCCTCACCCCCATGCCCACAATTTCCCTGATCAGACTGTTGTTAGACATCCTATATATTAACTTTATATAATAAGCTTGTCTGAATTATTGTGATAATTTTTTTATGTATTTGTGATGTGTACTGTTCTACTACAACATGCATTCTATTATGCGTGCTAGCCCAGTGCACGAGTTTAGCCCAGTTACTAGCCGTATACGGCTCTAGGCTAGGCTGCGCTAGTTTATTGCATGACTCGTGTTGCATTTGTGGTGTGTGTGGTGCTTTTTATTGTCATATACACATACATGTAGCGAAACTGATACTCTGCATTTAACCCGTCCCTCAAGGGAGCAGTGGGCAGCTGCTGTGCAGCGCCCAGGGACCAACTCCAGATTGTTGGCAGTGTCACTGGTCACATGACACTGACTGGAGAATGAACCTAACATGTTTTTTGATAGTGGGGGGAAACTGGAGACCCTGAAAGAAACCAACGCAGACACGGGAAGGACATGCAAACTCCACATAGAAAGGCAGAGACAACCAGAGTTCGAACCCGGGACCTTCTTGCTGTGAGGCCACTGTGCTGCCCTAAGAGAATGTGACTGTTGTGTGATAAAAATTGAATCATTGTATTGATTAGCCAGATCGGATTGGTCCTCGGAGTTGAGGACCACCCTAATCTGTCTGTCACACCTAACACCACGCCCCTGGCTATCAGTACGACGATGGTTGGACAGATCAGTTGCCACTCTGATTCAGTCGCGAGTATGTCTTGGCTCTCCAGGCTGATTCTGGTGGCAAAGTTAAACTGAAGCTATGCAGCTAGTCATGCAAGGCTATGAGCGTACGAGGAGTGCTGTTGGAAAACAGCCAAGTCCAGGGGGTGACATGACAATATAGAGACATTCTCAGACCATATAATCCCGATGTTTATATAAAACAGGATTTTGCCAATATTAACACCAGCATTTATATGTATCGTCACAGTCTTATAATTTAACAGCTAAAAAAAGTCAGTGCAGTCACACTTTAACTTCTAGACATATACATTCATTTGTGTATCATCAACCATTTTAGGTACAGTAAAAGCAAGTATAGGACCATGTATAGTTTTTCCAAAATAATACTAATAACTAGCTCGTGAGAACATCCTGATATCGCAAGCGGCCACTTGTCACAAGTCTGGAACCTCTCTATTTAAAAGCGTTTGGTGACCGTGTGGCCAAACAGCAGTCATCTGATGTTTTTCCTATATGACGCCGACAGCCTACATTGGCTTATTGTCCTTCCCATCATTGAAGACTATTTACAGTAACTTCACTTGAGAAGGCTAGTGTGGCAGTCTGCTGTTTTATCAGAAACGCAGTATAACTTTAATAATAAAAGAACAGACAACAGCAATTGAAGGCTTTTCGCTGTGGTGATGTAATTTACCTACTGTGCTATACTACATTCAGTATATGGAAGTCCAGCATTGTGGAAGGAAGTTTGAAATTCAAAAAAAGCATACATTATCACAGCCCCACCCCCAATGCCTGAACAAGTTAGTTTACAACAGGCAGCTGGTCTGATGCGTGCCTTCGATGCTGAACAGTCTTCTAGGCACCCACCGGGTTCCTCTCCTGAAGATAAGAGTGTGAACATGGCTCCCGAAACAGACATACTCACCACGGTGTATAAGGAATTCTGTTTTTAATTATGTTTATACATAATTTAGATGTTCCCATTCCTCTTCACTTTGTCTGCTCTTCTTGTGTCACTAATGTTCCATCTCTCTCCTGTCCGCCACTGGCTTTTGAGGATAGGATAGTGTGTGCCGTGTGTGGGCTGGGATAGCACTTGATACAGAAGGGGGTTTGTTTCATGAAATGTTTCCCTATTTAATGAGTGATGGTGCTCACTCATTTAATATTCTGAGCTGATATCTCTCCGGGAGCTGACTGCGCTTCAAAGCAACAGCTTGGTTGTAAATGGGAGTGGGTTGGAGGGAGGGCAGCGATTGGAGGAGGTGGAGGGAATGTTGTGATGGGGTGCTTAGAAAACACAAACACAGGTTTATTTATTCGCTCTGATTTACGGCTAAGCTCCCAGAGTCCTGCAGCTCGGTGCAAATCTCCTTACTGCCCTTGTCCACTGCAGACTAGCAATCGTCACTGATAAGGGGTCGCCTCTGTGTCTATTATGTTTCTTACTGTGCGGCTCCTGCATGGTTTTATCAATATGTGATACGATCCACTGAATTCAATTGAACTGCTTTCACTTGCATATTTATAAGCATGCATTCGGTATATACCCTATAGGTATACCTCAACAATTCTACTTCTACAGGCCGGTGCTCTTCTATGCTATGCGAACAAGTTCAATATACAGTTCAAAAATACTTCTGTTGGAAATTGTGGTTAACTCAGTTGCACACAGCACTTAATGCAGACAAGGCTCCGTTAGTTCCCCTCTTTTAGCATGGCCCTGCAGGGTGAAGGGTCCAGCATGCGGCCGTAGTAGGCGGGGAAGATGAATATCAACACGGAGATGGCCAGCAGTTTGGCATCGATCCTTCCATTTTTCTGCTAGTTTCCATGTTAAAGCAACTAATGTACTCTGCTATTGATCCTCCAGTTTGGAGACAAGCAGATCTGCTAAATGCCTGCTCCCTCTACGTCCTCGTGGGGGGGGGGGGGGGGGGGGGGGGGGGGGGGGGGGGGGGGGGGGGGGGGGGGGGGGGGGGGGGGGGGGGG